>CM041037.1:1161938-1256193 GCA_023078785.2 Hyles euphorbiae | reverse complement strand
TTTAAATAAATCGTATAAACGTGTTTTTTAAAGTATTTTTTTAATAATTACTATTTGACGTTTCTTCTTAATATTGATAGTCTAAGATCCCGCCATACATCGACCTTCACCGAGATGTTTATTTGATGAAACCTATTTTATATGCAATTTAATATGTCAATAAATATATTGTATATGGGTTGCCTTGCAAATTTCAGTCCAGAATACGATTAATTAATTATTAAAATAAAAAAAAAAAATTTACACATTTCACCTGTTTGATTATTAAACAAATTCTATACCAATCGAAAGTATGAAACCCATAGAATATGTAAACGTTAGGATGCCTATTTTTTTCCGGTCACAACCCTCAGGTTGCCAGGTATAAACAGGTAAATCGCTACTAGCATTTTGCGCCGGTCTGATTATTGAATGGAAATTAAATGAAAATAAAGATCATTTTATTATGAACACGGTGGTATAGGGTTGCCTGCGAAAAATCAGTCCCGAATTGCGGTTGTCGAATTTAGAAAAGTGAAATATTGCTCCGAGTGACACAGCATAGCAGCTGTTCGAAGTCCGCTCATAAAGAAAGAGGGTGCGCATGCTATTTATTCTTGAGAATGAAAAGGACAGCGATAGACTCGTATATGCTGTGTTCTGTGTTACCTGGCAACCTGAGGGTTGTGACCGGAAAAAAATAGGCAACCTAAAGTTTACATATTCTATGGGTTTCATACTTTCGATTGGTATAGAATTTGTTTAATAATCAAACAGGTGAAATGTGTAAAAAATTTTTTTTTTTAATAATTAATTAATCGTATTCTGGACTGAAATTTGCAAGGCAACCCATATACAATATATTTATTGACATATTAAATTGCATATAAAATAGGTTTCATCAAATAAACATCTCGGTGAAGGTCGATGTATGGCGGGATCCTATACTATGACTTAATAAAAAAATCTAAATTATGTTTTAAATATAAATTTTACTATTAATTATTCGCAACGTCCATACAAAAGTTGAAGAAATAATTAGTAGTTAATTTTTTTTCAAAAGTAAGAGCAAAGGACGTCGTTTTCCATTTGCATAATCTCCGAGCCGACTAAAATATTTAAGTCAGTTTTAATTAGGTCCTTGCTAGTCAGACCACACCTACGACATTGAAGGCTGCTGAACATAGCCCCCCCCCCCCAAGGATTTCCACATTGACCTGTTGAAAGTGGCCTGCATCCTAAAACCTGCATAATATTATTATTTAGCTTGTTAGCAATTGTTATACATTTACTTTTTTTATTATTGCAATGGCAGGCGGGACGAGCATGCCTTTAGCTTCATGGTAAGAACAGTAGCAAAACCAAGCAACGCCTTGAATCACAAAGCAACGCTTGGGATTCCACTGTGCTCGCCATCCTGAGACAGATGTAAAGATTTAATATGTTCAGTAGTTACTCTGGCTACCAGTGCATTTAAACTGCTGTTTGGCCCGCCAAATAGACATAGTCTACCTTATTGTATTTTAATAAGACTTTTTATTTTTTTCTTAAGCGGGCTCGATCCCCTCGCCGAAACAAATGTTTGTGCGGCTTCCAAATATTTGTTTCTATTCTGGATGTTGTGGGACAAAAAAGCTTGTAACAGTTGGGGTTTAGGGATAGGCGTGGTTATATCCCTAATATAACCCTACAGGGAGACATGAGTCTCAAAATCAGCGCTATTTAACACTAGGAATCTGATAACAATAATCTGAGACATTTTTTTAATCGTGTGGTATAAAATGATCTTAATTTTGTATTATATTTAATTCGGTTCAAATAAATAGAGATAAAATAAAATAATAAACTATTCCCCTTATTTAATACTTAATTTCTTAGAGCGATAAATCCATGAATTGTATTGTTTATAAATTACTATTTATTTTAAATAATTACATATTTACAATATAAAATAAAGAATTAATAAACATTTATAAATTTCGAGTATTCTATCCCTATCCCTGCCATTTTCAGCTTCATATTACTAAAATACCTTCCGGGCCCCAACTTTTTGTTGGGCCTTCCGTTAATTTGTCAGAAACAATATTGACTCAACGCTGGAGGCGATGGTTATTTTAATAAGAGAAACTATCAATTACCAGGCGCCGGAGATCAAACGGACCGCCATCTAATGTGATGAATGTATTTTTGTGTTGGCGTCATGGTTTACTAACTAGTTGGCTTGTCTAGCCGCACAGGTATGGATTCAGGGGTTAGAAGAGATCAGTGATTTTTACAATTGATGGAGCCAAGCCTTAGGTGCTATACGTAAGACTATATTCTACATACATACTGAAATTTACGCCTTTTTTCAAGAAGGGGTAGAGTGGCTACCAAGACACCTTCATTTGACCTTGTATGTTCCGTCCTGCGATGTGATAGATGCGAGCCTATCGCCATAACGGGCACTAATTTATTCTGGGATGATAATGACTGTTACAATGAAACTATTTCACTGTAATAACCTCTACTTTCTATTACAGATGTTGTAAGCCGTTTATGAAACGAGTGTGGTTTCAAAGTAGTTGAAATTTCTAATTGGTAAGTTCATTTTTCTTTTCTACCACTATATTTTAAATTTCATCCCTTATTTGCAACTATTTAGGCAAAAATATAGGCTATGGTCATAAAGGATAATAAAAGATTCTAATGGTAAAAGAAATTTTAAAATTAATTTAGTAGTTTCAGTACCTATTCAATGCAAAAAAAAACAATCAATTATTTTCTCTTTATACTATTAATATAGATACCTCTATTCAAATCATATTCTATGTATTTTTTACCAGTATTAATGGTCCAATGAAACAGATTATTAATTATTTTCGATCACCTACAGTCCGCACCTGCACCCATAAACTTATAATTAACGCTTAATTTTAAACAATTTCACGCCGACCATTTTTAATGGTGAAACGATATCCGCCATGTATTTACCTAAAGTGTGTAATAACGGTTAATTGTCGTGATTGATTGACGGAAAGTAGCAATTTTGAGGGGATTTAGGCCCTTTAATAACAATTTTGGCAGCCATCTTTCATTACGGTGCAGTTTAGTAAATTACGGCAAATAATTACGAAAGAAAAAGAGCCTGTTGGGCAAGATGGTTTACGACCACTTTGATCCGAAAGTATAATTATACGTAAAAATCCATCCATCAGCTTGCAGGACTTTTTCTAAAACGGCCATGTTTGACAACCAACCAAAAATTCCGTATCAAGTTTACGAGTAAAATACCGTTTCAAAGGTATGAGACGTAGAACCATAGATACTACTCGTATTTCTCACTATTAATGCTAAAGAGGATTTGATAAATCACGTGTTTCACATAGTTTTGAGAATGATTACAGTGCGTTTACTGGTTATTAAATAAAACGACCCCTAATGGATAGGATGACAATTATATTCATAGTCAAAATATTACTGCCTCCGTTGCATAGCTGTATTACAGTACGATAACGGTTCGAATCCCGGATCGATAAATTGATATAGGATTTTTCTATTCATTGTCAGCCCAGAGTTAGGACATCTTGGGTCTGATATAGTGATGGACTCGCCCCCTATCATATCGTGGTACGGAAGGCACAAGGCGAAACTTGAGTGTTCTTGTAGTACCTCTCATTACCCCTTCTAAAGACGCGAGTTTATGTATGTGTACGTTTGTGTCAAAGTATTACCGATAATGCTTTTGCTGGTGGTAAAATATTCTTATCCACTCGGATAAAGACTATCAATGTTGTATTGAATCGTGGAAGTGCGTGGTTTTTTAAGACCAGACTATATATGGCATCGAACAGACTGGTATATTTGTATCCATTTCTATCCATCAGCTATAGGATGTCAATGAACATAGGTCTCCCCTAATGATTTCTATGTGACCTGTTGGAGGCAGCCTGCATCCAGCGACGTCCCGCGACCATTACCAGGTCTTCTCACCACGTCGTGTGTGGACTGCCTACGCTGCGTCTGCATATTTGTGTAGCGGTCTCCAATTGAATTGGTTTGCACTTACCGTAAGATGAAGACCATACCGTGCCAGTATAGAAGAAGTATGGATCGTTCGATCATCTCTCATACATGAATGCTCTTTCACTACTGCACTTACTAGTGTACTTTGTCGGCACAACAGCTCAGCTTCTAAAAAGCGCGCATCACCCAATGACGAAACAAACAAGTTAACACAACGTGACGGGGCAATTACCGGAGACTGCGGCCCGTCAGCCTCACGATAACAAAAACACGCGCCCGCGCCGATGAGATCAAAGATCGTGCAATTAGGTCGGTGCAACGCGATACTACATCAAAGTGGTGCGTTAAGGAGCTGTTTCAAGCGTGCGGCTGCGATTTCACGCAGATTTAACTGTTGGAAAAGGCCTGAGTCCAAGTAACAGGCTTCTTTAGGTAAATATGAACTTCTGCTGCCTGCATATGATTTTCTATGTCAGGTAAATAGAATGCAGTAGGGAAGTATGTCAGGTAAACGAGAAGTTGATTGCTTGTGAGCTTTTGGGGCTGAAATATTAGTATGAGTTTTTTGAAAATTTATAACAGTATATTTAATTAATTAATCACTATTCTTTAATATGGATTTTATGATATCGAAGATACTATTTATTTTACTTATTTTTATACTAGTTTAAATATATTACCTACTAAGTTCCACCTTTAAAATAAAAATGAATATACAAAATAAGCTCTAAACAAAACAGCATCATCGGAACTCATCCTTAACCGCTCTAATTTCTTTTTCGGTAAGCGATGCGTCGTGTCAAACCCTTTTAGTGTGACGGCCGTTCGCCACCCGCGACGCAGGGCTGTCATCTTTTACGGCTTTTTATTCAATTATTTTAAGCTGTCATGATAATGGCATCTCATGCAGACAGCTGGCGAGAAAAAAAAACGAATATTGAAATGATCCGTTAATTGAGGGGCTAGGTTAAGTGATATATATGTGTTGTTAGAAATAACATCGGTCTAATGCGTTGCTTTAATAAGTTACCTCCTCTTTATTTTAGCTCGACAAAGCCATTACAATAGATTTGGTAATTATGACAGTCTTATGAGGTCGCTGAATACTGAATACTTTTATTATCATCAACTTAAAAACTGTTAAGGCCGTTCTTTATATCCCATCTATCTTCAACAAAGGGTTAAAATAGCCACCATAGACATGTCGGAACAATTCTACGCTTCATTAAACAAAAATATACATATATATATATTAGGTGTACAAATAAGTTTTAAGGGATTTATATTAAACTTTGAATTATTATTTAGAGAAACTGGTACAATGTATATCATTCAAAATATTGCCAGTCGCTTTCTATTACCTTTGCCCATATTTCAAGCAGCATAGGGATACCGCATTTTAAAAATTCCTCATCTTTTGAGGAGATCCAAGAATCGAGCCAATTTTTCACATCTTCGTAAGAAGTGAAGTGTTGCTCAGACAGCGCATAAGCAATTGACCAAAACAAGTGATAGTCCGAAGGAGCAATGTCTGGCGAATACAGCGGGGGAGGTAGGACATCCCAGTTCAGCGCCTCCAAAGTTTCCTTGACAACTTTAGCAACATGTGGCCGAGCGTTGTCTTGCTGGAAGATCACATTGTCATGTCTTTTGGCATATTGGGGGCGTTTAAGCTTTAATGTTCGACTCAATTGCATCAATAGATATTGTTTGTTGAGCTACTCCCAAGTTTTCAGCCAGTTTCAGCATCTTGACCCAGTAATATTTCCAACTCAGCGTCTTCGAACTTTACTGGCCTCCCTTCGCGTTCTTTGTTGCTGATGTCAAAAATCACCACTTTTAAAACGCCGGAGTCAATACTCGCATGTTTTTATTGATGGAGCATGCCCTCCATATGCTTCACATAGCAGTTGATGCTCTTCAGCTGCACTTTTCTTCAAGAAGAAGCAAATAATGCTTCCCGCAAATGTTGTTTAGTTGGCAATTTAGTTGACATAGTTTGAGCCACAAAAATGCGTGTCGTTTACACTTCAACGAAATAAAACGTACTATGAGAGGAAACTGGTTACGTTTTAACATGAATACGCAAGTCTCAAGATAGTCCGATGCGATATAGTACTAATTATGCCATCTTTTGTAAACCCTCAAAACTTATTTGTACACCTAATACAAGGTGATATTGACAATACAATATGTCAATATTGTATTTAATTTAAACCACATGTTCCTAACTCCCATAAGTAATATTGTACAAAGTTTGATCAAAAACTGCCTGATAGTTTGGTCAAAAATCGCAATTTTATGGTCCAAGATTTTTCATCAACCCCTATAGATCTAAATGATTGCGCTACGGAGGCTTTCAAATTTATTTAATACTTATACAGGGTATATGAAGACTGCTACCGATGGCGAAACCGGGTTGTAATATCGTAAATAGTTGTTATTATGTCTTCAATACTAGTGTATAACCTTTTAATTTAAAGAAGCTATGGTAAACATGGGTTTAAAGTATTATTTAATCAAAAAATATCGATTTACCACCCAAACACAATGATATTTAAAATATCACGAAAAATACTGTCGCGTTTTTTTGCGAAATTTTCACTTGTATTGTCTTTAGTCACTAAAACTACCACCGACTTCATTTTCGGTAGCAGTCTTAATATATACTCTGCATTATGTCTAGTGTCTAGTAAACTAAAAATGATATTGACACGCCAGCAGTAGCCCTGTCAGTCGGTAAGGGTACAAAGCCCGCCGGCGTGAAATACATGTAATTGAAAAGTGGCCGCTATCGGCCGCTACAATGGCGCCTCTTCATGACACCGATGAGAATTTTAATTGCCGCCACTCCAATTTTCACGGCTGACACCGTCATTTGCAGGCTCATTCCGACTTGTTTATCGATTTTTTGTCTGTTGGGATTGGCTTTATCCGTAGCTTGCGACACATTTAACTATCAGACTAATTTGTTTGATGTCGGCGATTTTATTTATTGAAAATCTCCAAAAACTTAATTTTGCTTTTAACCTCCGACGCATTGCAATCACTTTGTCGGGCAAATATATAAAAGAATTTCACGGCATTTGTGGTAAGGCTGAGAGAAAATATTGATCGAAATGAAAATCAATACTCTTAAAATACCGCTTTAAAATTAAAAAATATCGGCATCCAAAATTGCAGACACTGAACTGCAACCTCGCCATTTCTCACCAATTTATTAGACTAAAAAATCCACGAATATGAAACGCACTAAGGAATCCAAAGAATCAAGTTGGGAGGTGCGTTTAAAATTTTCCATAAGTGTTACGATGGGAACAAGGCAGCCGCGATCTCCGTGCAGGAATGAAATGTTACAATGACTTACATCGAATGATTGCACGTTGATTCGACGGAGTTGTAAATATTGTTTTTGCTGTACGAATAAGACATTATTACAATTACATTTTTTTTCATTGTTCAAGAAATTAAGTGGTAAGTGTTGCAAAGCGCAGGTCCGACAAGAGATCTGTAGAAAGATGATGTAACTTTGGTGAAAAAAATAAAAATAAAAGCGAGTTTAATTAACACAGGCACTACACATAATGCTTGTTTAACTGCCATGTATTTTAATTCGAATGAAAAATCCAGACCAAGACAAAATATTCTATTATAACATGAGGATCTATTCCGTCACCTTAAAGATAGATAAATAACACCCAACAGTCACACACATAGATAGATAGATAACACTTTATTGTTCACCACATATTACATGCAATTAAACAGTTTCAATGCCGTTGAAATAGTGTAACAATTGGCGGTCTTATCGCTATTAGTGATTTCTCCCAGACAACCAAACGTGCGATGGATCATCCGTTATATAAGATAATACGTAAAGTGGGGGAGTTTGAAGACCTAAGGGATAAGAATATATACACATTATAAATACAACACATAGTCCTGATCCAACACTAAGCTTGAGTCTTGTGTCGTGGGTATCAGGAACTACGAGAGACTTTGCGGTCTCACAAACACTCAGACCCGAAATAAATATTTGTGGGCTGCACAACCATTTCTCTCGGAGCGGGAATCGAACCCGCGGCCTCTCGTTTCACAGGTGGCATCTAACCGCATGCGCCACGGAGATTGTCTTTGTTGTTCATCCAAAGCTTCTTATAGGTTTGATCATACAATCTGTTGAAATCGTTGATTGACATACATACATAAACTCACGCCTATTTCAAGAAGGCCAAGGTACAACCAGGGCTCCCACTTTTCGCCTTGTATTGTCCGTTCCACGATGTGATGGGGGGCGAGCCTATCGCCATATCGACGACACATTCTTGACTCCGGGCTGACCGTAAATAAATTCTAACAATTGTGAAACTATAGGTGTACCAAGGCTATTGGATGTCATGGTCTTTCTAGAATTTAAAGATTACGACAAATTAATACAGTAATTGGCTTCAGTGTCAATTCTGCGTTCGTTTACATTTTATTGCCCATTTTACGATAATTGTTTAAAATTGTGTTGGTAATTGTGCAAAATTAATTTTATTGAATGCCATTACGCCATATAATGAGACACATCTTAAATTATTGTTTTTACAATCATTAACATGCTTTTAGTGGTAATTGTGGTTGAATAAATGTTAAAGCGGTTATGTAAAATGGTGTTGGTATTTGCAAACTATTTTCTTGATAATTATGCTTATATTTAAATAATGGCTATTTGGATATTCAGCTGCTTATTTAAATGACATGTTGGGGTAATAAGTTTAGTTTAGACATGGTAATAACTGGAAATATTTATATAGGGTCGAAAAAGTTACTATGCACTTGATGGTTAGTAAATTCAGTAAAGTATCCGTGATCTAATTTATCCTTGGTGCTTTAAATCTGGCTTCTTAGGCTATAAAAATCTTTAAAACTCCCCCTATTATTTAACTTTATGATTAATTTTGTTGCGGGTTAGGCACCTTAGATATCCCGGAGACTCGCCGAGCTTCAATGCACGGTGTCATTAAAATGCGTACCACTGTTGATCCTGGCTTATAATAGTTACAGTGGCGGGTGTGAGGGCGGGATAGTATCCATACACAGACCGAAACCAAAATGTGAGAAATTTATGTACAATCAATTTGACAAATTTCCAAATAATTGTTTAATATATGTTTTTATAAAATAAACAATAAGTATTTGTTTGTACTCTTAATCAAATAATATTAAAATATCACGTAATTTAATAAAATGAGTTGATAGATTTTTTTTTCATAAATTTTGCCAACAGCATTACAACAACCCCTTCGGACGCCAAAATATTTTAGACTATCTTTACATGATAGTCGCTATTCTAAGTCATTTGAAGTTCCCAATCGTTTACAAAGACCAATTACGCACCTAAGGCACTTAAGTATCAGGACTGGCCACATTCAAGTGTATGGCTTGTTAATATTAGAACCAGGTTATAGAAAAAGTTCGCATCAAGTCATACAGATCATCACACGAGATCAATTAAACCAGCACGCTACTACACTGAAAAACACGAATCCAATTATACCGAACAAGTTTATACACTTCGCTCTACTAGAATTGTAAATATACCTTCTTTTAAGCACAAAGAAAACCCAAAGGTCTTCAATACTTCAACACAAATGCGCGTGTTTTTGTTGTTAAAATATGCGAAGTTGCAATATCAATTCGCGGTTTTTTAACAGACGTATTAGCTGGTTTTATGAAAGATACTATAATTGCGGAATTATAAAAAATTTGAAAGGTTAAGAATGCATCGACAAGCGTTGAATAATTGATATGGTAATATTTCTTGAGTAGGGATGTTCGGTTTTAGTGTAATTCGATATATCAAAGGTCGCGGTAAAGCGAATACAGTCACGTGCATTGTATCGAACATAATATGTTGTGAATAGGTCAGATGTATAACTAGCGTTCTTATCATTTTTGAAATATTTTATAATTATTTTCATAGATTAATTAAATCAGTAATTAAAAGAGTACCCTACAATTATTTTTTTCCTACCTAGAAATAAAATAATCAAGACATGGCGAAGTCTCTGAATTTATATAAAGTGTTAATAATTGAAATTGAATTAACCAATTCAATTATAATGAATCAATATTTTACTAGATAAAAACAATTTAAAGACCTTTAACTCACGCAATCAAAAGTCCGTTTAAAACAAAACAGAACAACACTAACTCATATCATGGAGCCAATGCGAATGCTTGAAATGTTTTTCCCTAGTCTGAACGCCGTAGATAATAATGTCGGCGATAACATCTTCATAATGAATGGTAAAGAGCTGGCTGTTGCGTTTTAATTAGCCATTGTTACGGATCAGCTTGTTCTTAATTTATTGTGAGAGACGATCGTCGAGTGCAATTGTACAAATTAATTTGCTAAATAATTTTATGTCCACTAGTTTTGTTCGTGTTTGTATTGAAGGTAATTTTTTATATAAATGGTATTGCCATTTGAGTAATGAGATGTCTAATTTTCAATGTTAAATGTCATGTTTGCTTATGTTTATATAACTTAATAGTAGCACTAGTACCGACCTGACCGACCTGAAAATCTCACACAAAGCGTACATTATAAAACCAAAAGAAACACCATTTCTAGTGAATTAATTGAGAAATAAAATTTCTTAAGTGGTGCCCGTCAAGAATTATGTGTGTCAATTTCCGGACCTTTTCTTTAGACAAAGACCACTGTTGAACTTACCCAGCAACATGTTTGAAGTAGCCTTCACACATTCAACATTACCATGTTATTACCTTTACACTATAAATAGTAACTGTCATTCTAAAATCTATTCATTCTATTCAAAGACCATTTTTAAACCTATTTTAATTAACGAAGGATTGACCTTCTTTCCTCAAACTGAATTTAAAAGTCATTCGTAAGGCACATAATATTCGATAACTACTGTCTATGAATATGGCCGTAGGAATTTACGGATCAAGCAAATAAATGTCATGAATTTCACAAGTACCTTCACTCAATTGGGCAATGAATACTCATTGACATATGTCACTGAAGAAAATCGTCTGGTGTCATATGATTGTATCTCGACATTTGGCGTTTTATTTTGATTTTATCTGTTGCTCATTCATTCTCTTGTTTAAAGAACCCAAGTTTATAGGATGTGGCACATCGTTTCTCGATTTCCGAGTAAAACAGCGTTCGAAAGTTAGTGCATAAAACTTCAATTAACAAACAGCCCAATCGTTATTTTTAGCGTTCTGAGAGCCGTATGCGGAACGTATCTCTAATTAATACAGCGGTTTATGGTCAAAACAAGTACAGCTAACTTATTTGGCCCATACAGCGACGCATTTAAGACCCTTTGACAATGGATGAGGTATTTTATGCATGAAAAAAAAAAAACTGAAAATACCACTTTAAGGGAGAGCTAATACTTATTAGGCTATCATCAGATGTATTTGTTAGCATTAAATATTTATGAATATATTACATCGTGCAAAAAATCTTGTGTTATAAATACTCGACAATCAAATACATACTTCTGACCACAATAAGATCAATTACGTCTTGTGTCGTAGGTATCAGAAACTACGAAAGACTTTGTTTGAATTTTACTTACATTGTGTCTAGTCAAGTCACTAAAACTACCACCCAGCTTCGTTTTCGGTAGCAGTCTTGATATACCCTATTTTTCATAATTCCAGCCCCAACTCATACGAGGTTTTCATACCGAATGTCCAATATGATTTTAGAGTTTTAAAAGTAAAATACCTCGGCTCATGTGCATACCTGCTTAATGACTTCTAAATAGCTGGACATGTGGCATTTCCAGCAGTGGCATAGTGCTAATGAATTTATTCACATTGTTCCATTTTTTGCCATAACCTTATACCGATATGTTCGTTTTTATGCCGCCCCTGGAATGTCTATTGATGCATTTATGGGTGTTAGTTTTTAATGGTTATATACCCGTTTCGACATAGTGAGAGCTGGTTAGCGTAATGAGTTATTAGTATCGGATGGGAAAGCGTGTATCGAGTGCAACTTATTTCATTCATTTATATAATTGTGGTTTTTGTTGGTGTGCTTGATATCTGTTTATAATAACCAGATGTTTCCTGATTACACACAATTAAGTTTTTTTTATAAACTTCATTTAATATGATACCACCAATATTCAAATAAACAAAACCAATAACTTAATGTACTTCTTATCACATATGTCAATGTCATATTTTCAAGAATTGCGAAATACATGCCAACGAACTTCAATACCGATTTTCAAATACATTTCCCCAGCTTGTATTGTTTCCTATACAAACTGCCGCCCCTTTTTTTCTTTCTAAGTTTTTAATTGAGTTTAAAATACATCTACGACTTTCACTATCCCATGTTTGTGTCAAATTGTATTTTGATCGTTCTCAAGGCCCAAATACTTGAGGCGCTGTTATGGCATCTGGTGACAGGATATTAACATGTTCGTACTCATATACCAACCTATGTACACTGATCAAAGGTTTGTTTAGTTTCTTAGTCATGATAGTATACAAAAAAAATATATTGTATAAATATAGACAAACGATATTATCTATAATATTTTCTTACTAAAAATTATTATGAATT
This sequence comes from Hyles euphorbiae, assembly GCA_023078785.2. NCBI lineage: Eukaryota > Metazoa > Arthropoda > Insecta > Lepidoptera > Sphingidae > Hyles > Hyles euphorbiae. The sequence continues at coordinate 1,243,598 of CM041037.1, read as the reverse complement.
ATGATCAGATGAAATGAAATTAATAATATCGTTTACCAAAAAATACGTTTGAATAATGACTTATCGGCCTAGCAAAAAAGGGAATGGTAATGAAAAAGGACAGGACAAAAAAAGGTGTATGGGGCCATTGGAATTTCACTTACCGAATAAAAGACAACAGCAAACCTGTCTCTTTTCGTCGGTCTTCTGTAAGATAATGGAAGTATTTTAACCAAGTCTTACTTATAGTAGTCCAAGATAAGTAAAGTGTTGCTATACCACTTTGAACCGCATCTATGGATCTTTCTTCGTTTGCATTTAAAAAAACAATCGCTGGAAGACTAGATGCCCGGTGCTTCGCCAAGTAAGGTATCGAAATGTCTGCGTAATTAAATATATCAGATACTCTATAACAATATGCATGACACCTACATGTCGACAACGAAAAAAATATTGTTGCCATTAACAGCATTCATAATTGTATGGAATTTTTCGTAAATTCTCTTTAAAATGTCACCTGCCGTGACACATGGTTTTTCGTTTTGGTCAACGAATGATGATGAATTAAAGTAATTGTATGTTTCAACACCCGACACTTGGTAATTTACGATCCAAATTGTACTTCACAATGTTTAATGACGGCCAATTTATTTTTTTCTTGAATGTTTTTGTCGCTTGCTTATGCGACGGTTTTATCGGCGCAACGAAATTGTATGAAGGTATTTTTATGAATATTTTGTTTGCGTGGTACCGTGTTGTTTCAGAAATACATGATACATTGGTACAAGTCGCACGTGTATGATAGATTCTCATTGTTATTTATTGTTTAGGTAATATATACTTCCTATTTTTGGGTATTAATTGGCAACAAGACTGATAAATACCTCAATATATTATTGATTTCCATAAACGTGACTTCAATCGCTTATTTATGTTTTCTTGAACTCTTCAGTGTCTCGGTTGAGCTAACCCGTTCAACTTGTTGGCTACAATACAACAGTAAACTAATAAAATTTGTATATAATTATTGCAATAGCAACACTATACCAAGTTGCTAATTTACACCTTGCAATGTTACCAATTACATTACTAAGTTTTGTAAATATTACATTAGAAAATATTCATTTCTCCTCAAGCCTCGACTAACAATTACATAAATTCGACAGAAATAAACCGTACCAATTGCACAGTCTACAATATAAATGTTCTAAATAAAATCTCTAAATAAAGTGTTCAAGGAAGTAAACACGATACTGAGTCCACGGCAGGGCATACGTTCCAACAGGGCAATTAAGATGTCCGCCTGACGGACAGTGGACTCGCACACCGTACACCTTCGGACAACTCCGGACAGCGTCGAACACCAAGCTTATCGCGCTCTATGTAAATTAACACAGCAATTTGCATTTACAAGCAGTAACAATGTTTGCTATGATTAACTGAGTAATGGCTTAATAATTTTGTTATAGACGTGTTCTAGACTAGTTTATAGCTCTTTGTGTTGAAGATTATAGATTGTGAGTGGTTTCACAGGTTGGACAGTTCACGTTTTGTGGTTTGGTGAGAAAAACCTAGTAATTGCTTCGGGCTGATATTCGTGTTCTGCATGGTAATGAGCTTTCCCATAATTCCACTTTAAAGTATTTCGTAAACAGCTAAAGATAGTTAAGAGAAGCAACTAATGTTCCAACAAAGATGTCAGATCTTAAATCCAAACATAAAACATCGAGAAAGTATGAATGTGGTGGGAAGCCGAGACTTTAATACTCGTATTAAAAATTTATTAGGTTATGTTGTACTATAAGAATATTCAACAAAAAGATTTTAATTTATTCATAATTAACTTTTAAACGTCTAATATAAAAACGAATTCTCAGAATCATAATATACTACTATCTTAATTTATGATACAACACAATAATTTTCTGACAGAACATCCTTAATAAAACAAGTTTTAAATAGATATCCACTATCGAACGATTTATCAAGTAAGTTAAAACTCAAACAGAAGCTAAATATAAAACCAACAAAGAATTCCCAACAATGATTACGTAGTAAATAAAACTTATAGAACATAGATCAATTGCAGCTAACAATAACTTGAAGGATAAACAATCCAAAGCATAATTCTGATTCCGACTAACAGTATCATTTAAATCTATCTAACTTACTTGGAATTGGTCGATAGTGTGCGCAACATACTAAATCTTCGTGCGAATCATATCGAAAGACGAAGAATTAGGGTAGAGTCACACGGTAAATTAATCAATTCGAAATGTTTAGTTGAGGTCAAATTGTGTTGAAAGATTCGGGTTTAGCAGAGAAAATACGACATATGAGAAAGGCTGCTTGGGTGCATGTTTGTGCGGCCCACAAATATTTCTTCCGTATCTGGGTGTTTGTGAGACCAAAAAGTCTCTCATAGGTCCTGATATCCACGAAACAAGACTCGATCTTAGTGTGGGGTCAGGACTGTGTATGTGACTGTTGGGTGTTATCTTATTATTTATTATTAATGTCTATTTCGGCTGCCAAACAGCAGTGTAAATGTTATGTTCTATTTTGAAGGACATTGCAGCCAGAGTAACTACTTGAAATATTGAAACTTAACATCTTATGTCTCAGAATGGCGAGCGTAGTGGAAGGCATTGCTTTGTAATTGTTGTTGTTTGGTTTTGCTACTGCCCATGAACGATCGTATCGCTTACCATCAGGCGAATGGCATGTAGGTCTCGAAATTCATTGCAATAAAAAAATGCCATAGAAGATAACTAGCTTAATGATTCACGTTCTATATTGTTGATCACTATGGACGTACTTGAGGAATCATTGTTGCTTTTCTAGCGTTTAGGGAGGACAAAAGAATAGAGATGTTAATAGCAATATTTCTATTGATAAAACGTAACAGAACACAATGTTTGGGTACTCCTGCGGTTCGAGCTAGTAGATAAATGTATGCAATGCACTCATTATTTGATACTTATCCTATTTTAAATTCAAAACTATTTCGTATTATGATTTAGCTTAATAAAGCTGTTGATTAGACTAATATAGAAGAAGATGAAGTGATACGTTTGGTAATGGCCTTTTTAAATTACCCTAATATATTTTAGCGACAAATGTTTAAATATTCCTCAAAAGCCATAATTCCAGCAGCACCAAGACAGTATATCAAAGCCAGGCTAGGAGGTGCTATGCATATCACCCACGGGCAGAAGACTCACATACAGTTTGCAAATCTGCAGGGCGACTAAAAATCGATCTTATGCGTAGGCCCTCAATCGCGTTAGGACATCGACTATGAATAATGCAGGTGCACGCTCGAAGAGCTCGGTTGTAAATAACGTTTTATAATTTTATCGCTAAACGCAATAAATCGAGCCATTGAATGCCGCAGAGTTCGCGACGAGTGGGTGTTGGCAATTCTCCTTTTACGTGTATGCTTTAATGTCGGACTGTGTGGACAGCAACCGCGTCTTGAGATTTACAGTTTATACATTTAATTGAGTTAATGCGGTAATTCTTGGCTTAGGATTAATATCACGTTTAATAGCACTGATGATATTGCGATCGATTTATTGGTCTTAGATTAAGGTCTATGGCGTTCCAAGATATTGCAATGATATTTCACATTTATGGAATACGGGAGCATACGTGAAACAATAATTGTGTCGACCAGCTAGAGTATCATTCCATACGTTGTGATTTATCATATTCGCCCTCATCTTCTCTCTAGCATAGTATTCACTTTTCCATATCATTACACCATGGATCGCTTTACTTTTCCCTGAATCTTTGCAGCTGACTTTCTTCAACTTATATTTTCACTACTGCATCCAACTTACAAGCGACTTTATCACCAACACTAAAACCATGGCTATCAAACAAATCAGCAGCCTGTTCGTTAAACCCGTGAGTATCAACTTATCAGCCGGCAATAGTTTTTGCACAATTGTTTATCGAAGATTTATAGTGTGAAACGATAGATTTATGATTGGCGGAAATCACACACAATGTACGGCCGTGTCGGCTGTGTGGAAACCGAGCCGTATGAGTGTTTACTAGCTGATAAATTAGCTCTGTTAACTGCCTGACTAGCAAATAAGCTTAGCACTGGCTTATTCTCACGACATGCCTGCTTGCTTGCCTTTATCCAATTAGACATGTTCTCATGTTTTTGTTGATTTCTAATCATAAAAAAATTTCGATATAGACTAATATGTGTGAATTCATTTTCGTATTTATCTAAGCGTTAGATTTATTTTGTTTGTGATAAATTATCGTTTGAATTATTGATAGCTTTCTAAAACATATTTTGCTGAGCTTAAGGTATCGTGATATTGCTTGCTACTGTTGATCCTAGCTCAAAGGACTTGCATGGGCGGTACAAGACAATGTGAACTTGATGTAATTGCCATTTAAGATTCGAATATTGGATCGAAATATTCCGCTTTTAGTTTTTTTTTACTCTAATGAGAACTGTAATATTATATGATAAGAATATTATAATAATATTTATGGAAGGCGCAAATAAACATAAAATAAGATAAAATAAAATAAAAAATGACAAAGTAAAGTAGCATATGTACCTAAATCAATCTAAACGCCTGAAAAAATAAACTGTTGCACAGACAATGGGCCTGCCATTCCGCTTTATGCTGCAGTGTGGCAAAAGCAACGCTGTAGTCTGCAGCCCTGATAACGATAATTTCGTTGTTACACTTGGTAAAAGATAAATGTTGGTGAAATGACGCTGGTTAATGTCGATGTATATTAAGCCAAATAAGGCAAACGAATTTTCCTAAATATCAGCACGTTTCGCTGGATTGATTTCTGAATGTAAAAAAAAAAGATAACAAATTTCCAAGCTCACAATCACTTCCTGGAAACGCAAAAACCTTTAACAACATCACGGTGAGGCCAAAAAGCGGGGTAATTTTTAAAACTGTCAAAGAACAATCAATCAAGGGGTAAAAAGCGTTTTAATCGAATTCGGAAAGGAGAAACAAAACTGGGCTTTGGACGCTAATTGTCCGACTAATTAACGGACACCTTTTGGTCATCAATCAAGTGGGGTAAACGAGGCCAGCAAAATGACTGGCGAGACGAGTGACGTTGAACAACGCGGCTTAAATTAAAACGTCTTGTGCTGTTATATAAATCAGAGTGGACGTTTGTGCGATCACGAAACTGCGAATTGATACTCACGTTTTGCTTATTGTCGGTACAAAGGTTGCACTGGCAATTAAAATAATTCATGCACGTAATACTGATCCGGTTATAGAATATCCTGGGAACATTACAGAAATAGAAACTGTGGTTGTCGATTTTAACCTAATGCTTTAATTTACCATCGCAAAGGTCATTCATTAGCGGCGGATATGGTTTGCAAATAGTAAAGTCTTGATTTCGGGTACCCTACTTTCAATCAAAATATATATTCGATATGGCAATAGACTATGACATCTTGAGAGGTATATAAGCACGCTGAAATGTGATTGCGACTAGTTATTACTTTGTCTAGTTCTTCGAGAACAGGCTCGAACGTATGTATTTTTGTTAAATAATTATAGCGTTAATCTTCGATGTAATGTTATCCCATCACGTCATCTCAATTGTATCTACTACTTTAATATAGTATATTTTCATAGAATATGTCTTACTTAGAAGTAACCTAAAACTTACTTTGATTTACAAAATATGTATTATGTTACCCAAAAAGCTTTACTGTTGATAACGATTCTCTTCGAGGATTATGAGGGGCAAGGCTAACATCTACAATGCTTACTTTTTTCTCGTATATAGTTAAGTTTTATGATTAAAATAACTTCAATTTCAGTAATACTGTTACGATTGACTAACATCATTATAAAGACTTATAGTCAAAACAATCTGAATTTCCTTAACAACTACTGCAGTCTTCCAAAATATTCCTTACCTACAAAACTCACTCTAAAAATAAATAAAATAAACAAATGAATCAGCAATCCGTCGGAACCTATTGCATTATGCAGCTGTGACCCGGACAGCGGAGCAGAAAAAACTTTATGAATTATTTGTAAAAACTGCAGATATGTCTGGCACATCCATCAACGGTAACTGCTGAATATAAGATCACTTACGCCGTCCCTCTCTGAATTCATGGTTACCGATGAGTGCAGCAACGGTTATCAAATTTGTTACGTTTTTTCCCTGTTGTTGACTGCTGCGCGTACAATTTAATCAGTTGGTATGTTTTATTGGATAGTCCTAGTTACTAAAAAGGAATATGAAGGTAGCTTAGGTATGTAAATACGAGTAGTAGTTGTATACTTGAATTGATGAAACAGCCAAAACACTGACTAGGTTTAACTCGCAAAAGGCTAAACAGCATTGAAAACAGTTAATGAGTCGCTTTCTGCTATGACATATTATTAAAACAACAATTTCCAATAGGCCTGAAATATTTTTAAATGCTGAATTACGGGTCAAAATCTACAAAGTTACCGAAACTCGGAAGTACGACGAGCTAAGCTTACAATTATAGCTCAAAATTGACATAATTTTGAAGTTATTGGCCTTATAAATCTTTAATAAAATTGCGAAAAATATCCTGATCCCCATCAAAAAGATGAATCTAGTCCAACGAGGAAGGATCCCCATTCTTACACAAATCAGACGAGGAAATTCACGCCATCTATGAAACACCGTCCAAAATTAAATAGAACCAATTCAGTACAAATCAAGGTCATACTTTTATAACCAAAAATTATACAGCAGCCGACCTGGACGCCGAAATGTCTATATTATACATGACATATACTGCAAACAACTGCATGTCGCTGCATATTTTTATCATTTGTCAAACACGAGACGGACATGTTTTGTTCATGAAATATTTATTGATTTAGGTGCTTTGTATACTTGAAGTATAAAATTATCATCAATAAATCTCAAGGTTTGTGGTGTCGGTGTCTGCTCGATCTGATCTTTGAATTATGAAAAATAGACATTATAAATCTACCTTTTGTAGTGGCTTTTTAGGTGAAACCAATAAATACCCTTTTACACCAAATGCCATAATCTAATCTCAAAAGCCTGACATTGCGTTCAGGTCAGCAAGTTTATAATCTGGTGGAAGCTTCTAGCTATTAGACGGGTCGCAAGTTCGTCCGTTACCTCGTATTAAAAATACCTCTGGAAGAGACTTGACGAGAAACGGGACCTTAATTTGTATTCATGTCATTAATCTTGGTAACGCGTGCATCGCATCATATTCATCACCAAGATTGATTATCCATTACGCAGTACTAATAAATAAACAGAAACAAATTAAATTCTAAACTTTAACTAACTGTAATTATGAAACATCCTTCAAAATATAGGTATAACAGTTTAGTATTTCAATAGCACTGGCTCTTAAAAATATTTTATATATTTTTTAAATATAAATACATTAATCACTCTTTAGAAACTTATTCACCAATTGCCACTTCAGACATCTCGCATGAATATATCCCCATTAAAATATTTGAAAACGATATTCTCTGAAAACCACTCTTGCCTTACAATTTATCACGAGTTCTTTCAGAGTTTCTATAAGGCATTACATAATATATTAAAAACTTTCGCAGTGTATATGGCAAAAAGTGAACTATACATCACGATCAATTGAAACATTCGTATTCCTTTCGTAAACCGTCGCGCCGTAGTTGGTATTAATGACATTTTTATGACGTCAAACTTTCTGCAGAATGTTGCCTTGTCCAAAAATACCATCTCCATTATCGTACGGCGGCGTAACCACTGCATTGTATTCAACACTTGAATATTTCATGACTTTAGGCACCTCCATAAATCTGTTGCCTTATCCACATTTTTGTCTCCGCTTTTTTCACTTAAAATTTTAATAAAATTATCATAATTGAGATCTGATGGCGTGGCAAGTACTCCTTTGAGGGTTGAGAGTTGCTGATTCAAATTCAAGATGTATTTTTGTTAAGTTTTGTAAATGCAGTGAATTGAGAATTTATGCAGAACTGGAGAAAATATAGGATTTTGGAATAATACTCTACAAACTATTGAAGTTTCTCAAGTTAAGGATGTAATAAACAAATGATGTTAAAGCTAGGCTTGCTATACCAACAAATTCCGGTCATAGCCATTTAAGCCCCAAGCAAGAGGTTATCACATATTTGTGCCACACCATTTTGCACAGCATTATGCTGGGAAAACATAAAAGGAAGGATATTTTTTAAACCTGGTCCTTCGGCCATAGCCGGAAAAGTCAATCATGAACACTGCTGAAATTTTGTCAAGAGGAGAGTTATCTATTTGGCATTTTAACTGGAAATAATTGCATTTTGGGTTGTGGAATCTTTACTTTCTTAAGAATCTTTGTGTTCCTTATTAACATCAGGCGCATGGAAGACAAGGCGCTATTTTTTTTTAATTTTAAACATTGAAGGAAAACGCGTGGATTCGCATTACTAGCTTCGTCAAAAATGTATTGTTTTATCTTCAGAATTATCACTCAAGTAGCTTTTTCAGTTAATTCATAAGAATATTAATCCGAAGCATTATTAAAATGAGCACAATACAAATCAGAAAGATGCTCATGGTATTCAATAATTTTGATTGAGGAGTTAAGACAGTTACATCAGGCATGCATCAGCTTTCATTTGTAAAGAAAACCATTGCATGTTATGATAATGCGCTCGAATCCATATAAGAGTGGAATTAAGATAAGCATACACTAAGAAACAAGAACACAGTAACAATACCTAGTAAATATTCTTAAAAAAAAAGTGTATTTGTTCGGTATTTTTCTACATGACACTGAGTAGCGGTGCAACGTCTCAGACATTTGTCAACCGAACCCATACATATTTCATGTCTGTCTGACTGTTTGTATACGTTAAGCTGTGGCTGCATTCATTTATTTTTTATAGAACCGTCTCGATAGCGTAATGTCATAATAGAAATCGGTTTTGGGATATTTAGTGCAGTTTGATCAAGGTCCTGATTGAAAGCGATTAGTGAGTTAGCATTAATGAACAGTGTTTTAGTCCTTGCTGGAGAAACAAAAAATAATAATTTTGTCCTATAAAAAAGTACCTACCAAGTACTTATTTTATAGCACAATTCTAGCAAACGCCTCACCTGATGGTAAGTGATCACTGTCGCCTACGAACATCCATAGCGCTTGGACCATGGATATGTTGCCAGCCCATCAAATCGGTAGGAGAGCAGGAAGTAAATAGGAAGGGAAGAGGAAAGTGGTATTAGGTATCCAGCTATCTAGCTCACGGATTGAAAGGCGACAACAAAGCTTTAAGCCGATTTTCCGTGAGACAGTGGTACCCCCTTGATCCAGGCTGGTCATTTATGCTGTGTCATGACTGTAAACAGCGTGGCCCTATCACTCCTAGGAACTCGGGTTACTGTTACTATTCAACTAATGATATTGGTCTAAGTAGTTCTAATGAGTTCTGTTTATAATGTAAGACTATATAACACCATATTATTTCAGTCCGAGTATTTGTGTGATGATACAGCTTGTGGCATTTAAATTTATATACATAAATACACCAATTTAACATAAATAAAACTTTGATAAGATCACGTCAACAATAAAATAACAAATGTCAGTAGATTCTATAAACTGTCATATTTATTTCTACGTGGGTGTTACAGAGACATAATCCGAAACCAATTTTGTATTATGTGCAATACTTAACGCGGCACCATTAAAAATTCATAAAACCCCGTTTGGCGTTTATGAGGTATTTTAAGAGGTATGTGTAACTCGGTCTCAAAATTTAGCACACATTACTAATAAATAAGTTAGTATATTAATTGTACCACCACAGAATGGGTCCCGTAGGGCCGTCGTAGTGGAAGAAGTAAACGAAAGTGGCAAAACGAATTAGTCGTCTCTTAGAAAGATTGGTTATATAAAACCCTTGACTCAGATGTATGGAAGGCGGGAAGAGAGGCCTTTGCCGTACAGTGGAACTTTATAGGCTTAATACCCCAATATTTTTTTTGATGATGATATTGTGGACGAAGGATACAGTGAAGAAGATTTCAAAGCTGTATTCAAATAAGTGATAGCATACATAATTATAATTCTAATAGTAATATAAGTTCCTGTAGGTCTATGGAAACCCATATTACATTGTGTTATCCCGCTGCTAACCCTGCTTAAACAAATAAGTATATCCTATAAATAAAGATAAAATTAAATCCACCACAACACTCAATTCACTTATCAGATTTAACTGATGATAATTCAGCATTAACCCACAAAGGTGTAGACAAAAACTCGAAGCATAAAGTAAATAAAAACGTGAAGCGATCGCTGTTCAGCGACCAACTGGGTTTATCTTAATCGATGTTACGAGCGTAAGAAGCAGTTAATGCAACCGAAATGTAATGTATTAAATTGTGTATTAAAATTGGCGTGTGTATGTCTGTTACTGTTTTTATTTGATTTATGAAGATATAAATATATGTTACAAGAAGCAATGGACGGTGGTGGCGAAGTTGATGTTAAATTCACAGCTTCATGCTTGGCATTTTATCTTACTCTTATAGAATTTTCCGATGTAGCTTGTAAACTTATTCTTTCCACCAACCTGAAGGTAATTTCATTGTAAAATTGTCCATTGCTCTGAAAGTCGCTTAGAAGCTTAAAACTTGGAACTTTTAGTAACTTAAAACTTAACCTTCTAACTGGTAACTAGGTGGAACGTGTCACTAGACAAAAAATAACTTCGTGCAAAATTCCAAGTATGTACACCACGGATACAGATAGCCCAAGCAACGATACTATAACCAAGAAGTCCGTCTAATTACTATAATTATTGCTGAAATTCCAAAGCATCGTCTAATGTTACCAATAAATATAATATTTACAGTCGTGACCATATCGTGGACGTCTAATTGTCTCAGCGCGAGTCACGTGCCAACGCTAGCTCGTTTTAAGTTTTATGATAATCCCCCTTTAGTATCTAGGTAATATGATCGTCTGTGTTTCCGCACTTAACGACTGTGCGGTACTGGGATGGATTTAGGAAGTTTGTGGGGTCATAATAATTGGAAGATTTTTTATTTATTCAAGCTGAACAGCAAAATGATGTCTTATTTTCCTTCTTACGAGACTACGAAACAAGTATGATCTGTAAGTATTTATATAAAACCATAACACTACCGTTTGAATTGCCTTTATGGATATTTCATTATGCAATAAAAATAAATAATCAAACGTAGGTTATTTCACCAAAACTGTAGAATTATTTATATGAATATCTAACCATTTGTGCAAATAGAGAAAACTACGTACTAATATTTTGAAATAATGAAAATAAATCATATAACTAGATTGTGATGAAGGGAGGCCTTGGTCCCCCCGAGTTAAATGAAGTACAGCCCCTCGTAGGTCGTAACTTCATAATTTACGGTTATAGCGCGACTTTAAAAGATTATTGAAGCTTAATTTTGCCCGTTTTATTGTATGTTCTTGCGTATTTAATAAAACATATATAGTTTTATTTGTTATAATGCATCGTAAATGATAATTTGGTTCGTATCGAATCGCTCGTGTACTGAATAATTTATAAGGTTGCGCTCGTAAAATTTAGTCAATTACCCATGAATAGGTTACAGAGTGCAGCCATTTTGTATGATGGGTTTTATATTTTTTGTCGTGTAAGTCGATACATGGGAGACAATTTAACGCTTAATGTTTGAGCAAAAAATATATTATAAGGCAATTATTAATTCAGTTTATATTGTAATTGAGAAACTAGCGGTATAGTTGCACTAAGTATTATTATAAAATAACTACGCTGAGTAATTTGTATTGGAATCTAAAATGAGTATGTTTGGTGGCAGAATTTTCAAGTCAATTCTTAGTTTGAATAATTATAAAAAGTAAGTTATCGTTCGCTCTAGATTTTAATTTCCAAGAGAAGGATTTAACAGCCCGTTTTATCATTTCGGTGTACAGTTAAAACATTCCTAGTAGATGAATTGATTACTAACCAAAACAAAGATAAGCCGTTGTTAAACTAAAAATAATAAAAACTAAAAATGATCGTATTTCCACATCTGATTTTGCTATGGAAATAGGTAACATTATAATATTAAATAAATCCACCAAACCACATACACTAAATGTTTGTATATAGCTCTCAAAACCTCGACTTTAGCCGATCTTTCCACAACAACCAAATTCACCTTCAGCGCCAAAAAATAAGTGTTTTTTTTTAAACAAATTGTTATAGCACCAATAAATTTAATATTCTATGTACACAATTATATTTTATGGCGCCGTTTATGTTGATTATCGACATGGCACTGATCGGTGCGTCCTCTCTATTGAATTGCCAAACGTTTTATGGTAATTGCTTTGATATGTCTATTCGCTAATTGAAAGTAGTGTAACCTTATTTTTAATTATCGCTCAGTTTTGATGAGAATATGTGATACCAAGAGTACTACTTCTAAGGAGCATTGACGGCATGTGAAATGTCCAGACTAACGTCATGCAAAGGGCTGATACATGAAGGATTGATGTCAGCTTGGTAGTTTTTAAATTTTATAGGACTATAACATTTCGGTATTGACTTCACTCGTAGTTTGGTTTAATTTTGTGAAAGGCCTAGCAAACCCAAGGGTTTGTGATAAGAATCTCAAAAGAGAGAATAATATTTGATATCCTCAATGGTGGAGGTGCATGTTCGGAATTGGATAGAATAGGCTTCTACAAAAATAAATATTTTCCTGACTTCGATGGACTCGTCCCACGTATTAAGTTCTCACATTAAAAATTGTCACCTAAAATGTTTGTTCGGTGTTTATAGCCTATAATTCCCACGTCTACGAAGGGTTAGCGTTATAATGTGGTATTTGTGGCTGAAGGATAATTCACAATTTTGCGAACCTACACCTAAATCACGAAACATTTCAGAATATATCCTGCTACGAGTAAATCTTGTCACCAAACAACATAATCCCACAAAGTGCATTCTGTAACCAAAAATAAATTTAATTACTTATAAAAAATATCATATTATGGTCTTATTGGTATAAGACAGCAAAAGCACTTATTAAGTATACACATAAAAACTTAATACCAAAAACACTTAACACTAAACATCGATTGAGCATTTAGCATGTGAAAGGCGTTTCACACATCCGTCCCGTAATTAATAGTGTTGCGACCTGTCCGACGATTATCGACAGTCGATCAAATATGCAAATAACGTAATAGCGTTTTAATGGGACAACCGGTCGCGCTACAAATATTGATATTAATGTATTCCGACTGTCGCCGCGAGGTGTTTGGATAGTGAAGCGGTGGAGTGGACACAATCGTGTTATTTATTAATTATGTCCGCGCTGCCGTATCGCTTGTATATTTCAAAGCATAGTTATTATTACTTGTGTGTATTTTTTCATATAATGACGGTTATTTTTTATTTAATTTAAAAATCGTCATCCCGGTCGGTACCAGATTTCACTTTCTGATCATAGTAATGAAATATATTAATATTATTCAATGGTTAAAAGACATCATTTTTTAGTTCTTGTGTATTCATACAACGGAAATTTTCTTTAGCTCTTTGTCGGTTAATGTTGATAAGGGTGTCGCTTAATTTATTTTCTAACAGATCGCTTTGAATGTTTTAAGGGAAACCCTTCAATTCAGCTTTTTATCAGTAGCATGAGGTGGTGGTGATGGAGAAACAAAATTTCATTGTGAAATATTACAGTGAAAATAAAATACCAAAATAAAAAAAAATGCAACAGTCCTCTCCACAGCCGACTCTGTGCGGTAACGACAGTTGTATTATCTTGTAAATTGTGCCTCAGTGTAATTCGGTGGTCGATTAAAAGTTTCGAAATTACATTGATTTACGATACAAAATATCATTCCGTCTTATTGCCTCTACATTTATAACGAAATGTTAAATGTCTGTACAATATTTATGGCACCCTTTATTTGGTGTTTCGTTGAATATATTTTATAACTCTGTTTTTATTTATGCGATGTTGATTAGTTTTCGAGTTTTATCCTTTATGAATTAAACCCGTTCTTTTATTTATCGCCAATTACTTTGTATTGACTTTGTTGGTGTGTTTTTGGTTATTTGATACGTTAGTATGTACCTTTGAATGTACAATTAGAATTGACTTTATTTCTTAAAATTGACTGTGATACTATGTTTTATTTTATATTATACTGATATCTTATTTAATTTTATTCTATACGAAAGTAATTCACAAATGTACCACTAGATAGTGCATCGAGAGTTGTCTCATTAGTTTTACTTTTCAAATGTAATACGTAGGTAGATATAAAATTGTGTTATTGGCTTATTTTTGTAAGATTAATTATTATTAATAATCCCATTGATAAAGTAAGACAGCAATCTGTATCAGCCCATATACGTCCCACTGCAGGGCACAGGCCTACTCTACAATCGATAATACGATTGAGAGTGGTTAGGCCATATAGTCCACCACGCTGGCTTAGTGCGGGTTGGCGGACTTACATACCATAGAAATTCTTATGAATCGCTATGGTATGCAGGTTTCCTCACGATGTTTTCCTTCACCGTTTTAGTGCGTAGTGATTGACTATCAATACACACATGACTCCGAAAAGTCAGAGGTGTGCCCTGGGATTCGAACCCGCGACCACCGTGAATATGTTGGCAGCCACGTCTAGTCCGTTTACCAACAGGCCACCACGCTCTATAAGACAGCAATGGAGTTACATAATATCACATTGCATAAGTGCTAGGCTCAAAATGTGATATATAAAAAGAAAAGCTATATTTTAACAATATTTTTATTCTTTACCTCGTCACATGAGTTAGAAGACTTGGAAAAAAAGCTGCTGGATGCAAACTGTCCTTAAAAGCTGGTAGATAATTTTTTAGTGAGGCATATTATGTTTATTTAATTTCTGTAAATGAAAATGTGTATGTTGAATATGTATGTATTTAACATTTCTTTATTATTTCTCCATGCGTAAAATAGCGAATAGTTACAACTAGGCCGGTGTAGAAATCATTATTTATTATTGAGATTTATTTTATCTAATTAATACCTACAATGTAGATATAATTAAATTTATAAGCGATGAAGATAATGTATATAATTTTTATCTCTATCGTTCGACGTGCAGCGTGAAATACGATCAACATCATATCAAAACAAGTTAATGTATTTTATGTTAATAAGGACATAAATAATCGCTTAGCACACTTTATTTATGTCTATGTATATAATTAAGTATTAAAATGTGATTCTGGCTTATGTATATTCATTGGTGTAAAATATGTTACCGGTACACATTTGACATTATTTTATATTTATTTTTATTGAACATGAGTAATTCTAAGCAATTTCCTATTCGGAATGTTTAATTTGTCTTTATGTACGGCTTTAGAGATTAAAGGATAATAAATTGATAACAAAATTTAAATAATACTATAATTAAGCATTTTAATATTTTAATAAAGATATGTGAATTGCATATTATGTTGAGAAAAATGTATGTAACCTACTTTTATTTCTTTTATCATAAACTGCCAAATTTAATACATTTTAAATTACTTAAATAATTCAGTTTAATTAACTACTATCCTACATAATATTATATGAATAAAGATAAGATTTAATCAATACTAAATTTGCAAGTATAGTATAAAAATTATAATATTCATAGGTTTTATATAAACTAAAGTCTATTATTATTAGTGTAGTTTCACCTTTTGTAATGATTGAAACTTAGAGTTTTAGAATCTCTTTTTCTGCGATTCTATTGTTTTTAGAAAAAATAAACATAATTTGACAAAAACACGTAACTTTCGATTGGAGCAGTATTTTTATGTTTTAAGTACTTGCTATTTAGATGAACAAAACTATTGTACTGAAGATACTGTATAGTACTGAAGATCAGGTAAAATAGAGGCAATTTTGGTAGAAATTAGACCTTAGCACCAGTCACATGATGTAATACAGTAAGATCTTTACTACAATCTATTTTCATTCATAATTTACCATATTTGATACAGTTGATATAACCATAAGCCTTCAGAACCGACAAAACTTATCCAATCCTCCTAAATCAACATCAATAATATACTACATTAAACGAATACGGCTCGACTCACATGCAAATGTATATATTCGCGTCCCGATTATCTCTGTGTCATTGAGGCGAGTATTTGCATTTTACGACACATAAAATTTTACGATCGTGTCGCTAGAATCGGCGTTTTATCGATAAGTCCCGATGCACAGCACTGAAACTAGGCGCGGCGCTCACTGACGCTTGCGCTAACTGTTTTATAATGTCGGATCATTTTATGTGAAATTTATTGCAATGTTCGCGGATAAATATTATGTTTGTTCTTGATTACGTGGGTTTATGCGGATTCACTTATCGGAGTGGACTGTGTGTTCACGGGTTAAGATAAGACCCGTTCACACCCGTACGGGTTTCATGTGTTCAATGATGCGCAATGTATTTTGCAGCTACTGTTTCTGAGAACTTGTTATGTTGATTGTCGTAACAACTTAAAGCTTCCCATACTAAGAACAAAGCTATTACATCTCTTTAGAAATTCCTTTAAATTCTTGAATATTAGCCTATAATGAAACTGGAGGAGATCTGATATTTTTTTATTATAATGATTGGCGGGACAAACACGTTCGCCTGATGGTAAGCGATACAAACGCTCACGAATAGCAGGAAAACTAAATAACACATTGAATTGCAAATCCATGCTTGACATTCCACTGCGCTGGTCATCCTGAAACATAATAAGTTTCAATATTTTCAGTAGTTACTCTAACTCCAAGTTACTTCAATCCGAAACACAACAGTGCTTTTACACTGCTGTTTGGCGGGAGAAATAGACATTGTGGTGGTACCTACCCAGACGGCCTCTTACATATGCGAAATCTACCACTAGTACTTTTTTTACCATCTCATTTTCATTCTCATACGTCAGCAACCCACTTAAGATACTCGCGACTTAACATAATGAGCTATCACTCACTTTAATCAAATAAAATGTATAGTATTTGGAGCCAACAGCTATTTGGCCCGTCATTAGGCCACATATTCTGACAGTACAACATACCCCGTCAGTCACCAAAAGAAACCCAACGTACAACCGACAAACACGTGTAAATACCGAGTGCATGCGACATTTGTCACGCAACATGTGACGTTTCGCTCGCGCCGCGTCGCCGTGACAAATCCACGCGCGTTAGTCTAGCTCGCGGTGACAGATCGCCGGCGCGGGCGGACGCGACGCCGCCGTTTGTCACGCCGCGACACTGGATGCGGGGGTTTAGATGCTTAGTCCAGCTGAAGCTATAATATTAAATATTATGAAAACACTAGCCTTTATAAGTACCAGTGCGAGAGTGACGGCTTGGTGGGAAGGTAAACGGAAGAAACCGCTTGCAAATCTTGTTACCGATGCAGTGCTTGGTTCAGCCGATTTGCTTGAAAGAGTGACAAACTAGCATAAATCCACCCGTACTAACAAACTTTCGCATTTGTTATATTAGCAAGGATAGTAAGTACAATGCTAGAGACCAATAACGCAGTATACATTTGAGCTGATATAGATATATTAATATATGAAATATTATGTAAAATAACAAAAGTCCCAACATAACCACGGACGATCAAGTTAAAGTGGCAGTGGGCACTTAGCGACTAGCGCACATTTTGCTGATGGACGGAAAGCATATTAAGTGGAGGGCACCTGTAGTGTCGTTTGTCAAAGATGTCCTCATAATAAAATATAAGATGACGTAAATGTATTGCCGGAAATCGCTGGTGCAGGCCACTTCGAACAGATCGCTATAGGGAATCTCGGGGAAGACTGACATCCAGCGATGAACTTTCTGTAGCTGATTAACAGGAAGATATATTATCTACTGGATGGCATAGCTCCACCTGTGTATCTAGCCCAGCGCTCGTGAGCGTGGTGTTAGCAGTTCCGACATTTTGTCCTTGATTAAGTACTACTGTTTGTTGAAGCGCTTCATTTTATTACAATGAATTATGCGATGAAATCTGTTGTGAAAGTTTTAAAACAATTTTTTTTATGTCATAGTGAGAGGAAAAAACTAACTTTCTATTCTTCAACTTTTTTGATAATTCTTTTTGTTTGATAGTGTTTCGGAAGTCTACTACGAGATGGCGCTCTAATATGAATGTATAGATTAGGTTGATTCGAGACAACTTATCAATTGTACGTCTTGCTGAACGGATTCAAAATCTCTTTCTCGAGTAAAATACATTCTAATATTAGTCCATATATCGCGCTTTTGAACAAGAAATTGCTAGTCAACAATTTATAAAGGTATAATTTACATTAAATAAGGAGAAATAACAGACTTGGCGACAAGCTATATTATATTTTACGTTCCTGATAACCCCATTGGGTATAATGGTTGTTTCTGTATTTAAAAATACCACCTCGCCTCACACTTACATTTCCCAAATCGTTGAAATGCACACACGTCCCTCATTTTGCGATAGCACAAAAACGGTGCATATATAAAACGCCATCAAAGGCCGGGTACACGAGTCAAAAACCGCTGAAAAGGGAAAAAAAAACATTTTTAATACCCGTTTATTGCGGGGAAAACGGTCGGCAAAGTTCATTTCGCGCGCGCCTCGAGCGACGCTTCCGAAGAGCGGCAAACACGAGCTCCATTTCCGGCCGGAAGAGCGTCGCCTGCCCGCATCCGGCGGCGGACTGATTGGGGCTTTATTAAAAACTGACACCTGAGGCCATGAGCCCGGATGGGGCCAGTGTTTTGTTTTCGCCCGGATTCGCGCCGCGGGCCCCGCGCTGCCTTTGACAGGTCACTTTTGAAGTTTATCAAAGTGTCTTTATTATGTTTTTGGAATTGCTTTTTTGGCTGCGACGTCGTGTTTCGTCAGTGTGACGTTATGGGTGTAAAATTGTTTCGGTTTACGTTTTTTATGAAGTTTAAATTGAATGGAAAGAATTTCTTTGACAGATTATTTCAGAAAAAAATACTGTAACAGATTCTTTTGGTTCGTGCAATACTTTTAATTTGTGTAAGATCGGGTTTGATATAGTATTATTTTAAAAACTAAGTCATTCTCAAACCTACTTTTTAAAGAAAAATACATTAAATACAAGCATACAACAAACGTAACTAACCCTCAAAACAAATTGTTATATGCGAGCACAGTCACTTTGTACATTTCATCGCTCGGTGAGAATCTATCTTGTTTCTTGTAGAGTTGTTCCACAACCGGATGAAAAGTATCGCGTGCTAACAAATCCGCCGTCTTGTTAGATGCGACCGGATAAGGCGGATAAGCCGGGGCTTACTAGTGCTGCGCCGAGCACTGCTTGTAGTTGAGCCGCGACTCTATCGGGGAAAATATTTTCTCTGGAATTTAAGTTGTAGTATTTTTTAATTTTATTGCGACTTATTTTAACTTAGACTTGTATAGTTGATATTTTAGTTATACTTTCACATAAACATGAAGACTTAGTGAGCTGCTTGCAAATTGGAAAATAAGTTCAGAAGTCGAAATTCTTGTGTTAAATAAACAGTCACAAGTATAATAAACAAAATATTTTATGCTTTAAGTATTTTATCGTGTCACATTATTGTGGTTCTGTAATTTAAAAAGCACACATACATACATCAACTCACACCTTTTTTCTAGAGGGGTAGGCAGAGATGATACCAGAACACCCACGTTTCATCCTAAATATGTTTGCTGCGAATATTTCCATGAACATTTATTGTCGTATTATTGTAGAGATGTGACATAATACGTGTTCAAAGAATCAACGTTTGATTCGATTATGCACAAAACAGTTACCCGTCACGGTTAACAGATGGCGCTGTCCATCTTCTACAACAATACATAACGTTTACGACCCTGAAGCAATAAATCGAACAGTGGAACTTTTAAAAATTATTATCAGCAACATGATATCGACGCAGTAACACTTCAGTGGGAGGTCGTAAATGCGTATTTTATATCGAATGGTCAAGATAATGGGTCTCTAGGGGGCGATTCAGCGTCGTTCGAAATAGACTACCGTAGGAAAAGTTTTATTTTTACTAGTTCGGTTTTTAGCCGTCGGAATAAAGTGTGTCGTACTTTATATAGTGGATTGTTAAGTGATCCAAGGAGATTTTAAACTTTCTGGATGAAAAAATTGGAGCTGCATGAGACAAATTAAAAGACACAGTCTGCATTTTCAAAGCACTCTAGTATTGTATTTATTTGAAGTAGAGGATTCATTGTATTCTTTCTAATTGTATGTTACAGTCATTAGATAGTAGCTGTAAGTTATCGTTTTTTATTGTAAGCGATACGATTGTTCATAAACAGTAGCAAAATCAAACCGCACCTCGAATTACAAAACAATACTTGGCACTCCACTACGCTCGCTCCAGTCCAGTCCTCTGGCTTATTCTGGCTACAATACCGTACAAATCGAAACACAAGTACGTTTACACTACGTAAAAATATACTCTAGGAACTTGCACTGATTGCAATTTTTTAACCTATCAGATGTATGTGCGTGTTTCCTTTAGATTTTTATCAAAACACCTCAAAAATATCCTTTTTCTGCTAACATATCCTCTCTGGCATATCCAAAAAAGCGAAAAAGAACCCAACAAAGCCTATCAGCGTCAATCAGTCATCAATTCGGAACACGTCCATGCCGTATGTGTTTTATGTGAAGAAATCTCCGAAAGTGGCGAAGTTTAATCGATTTCGGCGCACTTATTTTTTTGTCACAATCGGTCCGGCCCAGCGGGCTCGTTCCGATATCAACACTATTGTTTACTAACTTTGTTTTTATTGCGGGATTTTTGGCTACTTGTGTTCTTGGGAAATTAGATATTTAATATATTTTTATTTATTTATAATTATATGTGTATTTATGTTTTTGTATTTATGAATGATATATTTGTGTATTTAAATGTTTAAATAGTATTAGGTATCCTTATTTTGTTACATATTACACTGAACTCTCTCTCTCCTTTAAAGACAAGACCGCCATTTGTACTTTTTTATTATTTTTATTGTTTTTGTTAATTATAAATTTATTTGTGATAGGAAGATTTAAATAAACAAATACATATATTTCTTTGTGTCTGTTTTATGCCTAATTTCTTATACTAAATCGACTCTATTTTTCATGAGCTGTTTAATTGAGTGCGCAAGCAGTGTGTTGGATAATATAATTGAAAGGGAAAGAAAAAGGACGGAAAAAAGGGAACTTTCACCACAAGCCGTTTCCTTTCATTGCTGATTGTAAAATGCAGCACTTATGCTCTACAAAATATTTTAAAACATTTAAAAAACTACGATTTGGTAAATGTTGGTGGACAAAGTACTTATATAAAGGAAAATTATCACCCAACGGCAAACATGAGTCACAAGAATATCTCGGTGTTGTTTTTAAAATTTAGTAACGTTACCTTTTTATGTGTGTTATGTACTTTTAACATAATTTTTATTTAAAAAGCGGCACCATTGACCATTTTATTCCCCCACTTAGCACTCATAACGCTGTTTGTCAAACCTTTTGTTGGTAGTCCACGAAATCGTATCGGAATTTCTATATTTATCCATAAACACATGAAAAACTACCAAAATGGTAGCGCCAAACAGCCATTTTCCCTAGAATTGCTGAAATAATTAGAGTAGGCGTCAATATTTGTGTTGTTTTTTAAATCTGCCGAAGGGACTTAACGTGGTGTTGTTAAAATGCTCACAGCGCCCTCTGTCGCCCTTCACACGCGTTCCGGGAAGGATCGAGTGTCAACATGCAGTTGGGAATTTGTTCGATTTGAAATTTGTTGTGCAAACTGTGCGCCGGCGAGTTGTCACGAAGCAAAGGCGGGTTGTTATCGCGCCGAGCTCGCGTCGACTCGCTAATTCTTGTTGGGTTGACAAAGATGCCGACTTTATCCAGACGTAGATCTACTGCGCTGTGGAAGTGACTGTGTTACCTAAATTCTTGTGTTTATTTTGTTTTCGGTTTTCACTTTTGTTATCTCTTACTACAACTAGTATTATAAGCAAACATTATATGTGTATGGTTTATCAGATCACAAATAAGACGCAAACAGAACGAAACAATAAAAAAAACTGTGATTAATAATTTATGGTTTTTCATACCAAAATTTGTTGAACTTATAAATATATTTATTCAACTATAAAATAAAGCAGAACGAAACAGCTAAAAAAGCGCGAATCTTCGATAAAACCCTGGAATCGCACATTCGAAGGACACCGGTGGTCTCAAATTGGATCTCAGTTTGTCCTCAAGATCTCGACGGTTATCCGCCGGATATCCGACGGTCGTTACGCGTAACAGTTAACGTTCATCTTTGATTGTCTCTGCCGTAGACGCGCAGTGGTGTGCAGAAAATTATGGACAAAAATGGTTCCATATTTTGGAGCTTATAAAAGAATAATAAAAATATATATTATGTTTTAAATCGGGTAATATCGCCTAAAATTTATCGGGATAGTAAAAAAACTATCCAGAAATTTATGAGCCAGGATATTATATTATCCATATTTTATTTGTTTGCTATGCAATATATTTTATAATGATAATGTAAATTAACTTATGAGTAAATGGATACTAAAAATCTTAGATGGTAAATATGACTAGCTTTAAAGATATACCACCCACTGTAATAATATTTTTTTCTCTGTCCATTATTACATTTATATTTTTTGTCTCATCTCTACAAATCTCGTCCACTGTCTCTTCCCGGCCCTCAGCTTTACGTGGCCTCCAACGCTTAGCCTCTCGTTTGTCGCTCTGCGTAACGACTGAACCGAGCTTTTTATTATCACCTGAAAGCTTTGCTGAGTCCACATAAACGTAAAGACTTAAGTTTCAACTGTTAATTGTGACGAAAATAATTTAGAATAATGCATATTTATTTGACAATTACTGTAGTTTTATTTGAGATTTTGGTGCATGTTTTATATTGTTCGTTTACTTAGGAAATCATAAAGATAGAAGAAATCAAAATCAAAAAAGGTTTTAATAGACTGTTATGATCATCCGTGATAACCTCCCATCTGTGGAATTGCATCTGCCTCTAAAAATTGTATTGAATTCATACCAGGAATTTCCATCTAAGAAAATAAGGAACGCAGTAATCTAGTTTTAACTTCTTTCTGTCAGAAGAATGGAAACTGGAATGTTTTTGAAATACTGTTATTTGTTTGCTGCCCTACTTGTCTTCAAAAATAACAAGTAAATGTGACACAATATTTAGAATTATTAAAATTGCCCAACTTCCACCACTTCTCATGTCAGTGATACCAATTTTCACTTATTCGTGTGTCCAAAAGGAGGACAATTACTACCTTTGGGGCATAAAAACTTAAGCATTTCTTAGAAGCGTCGTGTCCTACGCAGTCTCCTAGAAACACGCTAACAGACGAGCAAACAATCCATCCAACTCGATAACCAACTTGGATTCCGCCTGCGAACGATAATTGTGTGACTAACTTGCTGTTAAACACCATCATTAGCAACTTTACGGAATAGCTGATATGTTAAATTCTGAAAATGGACGAGAAAATTGTGCTCATAGTATTTTGAAGAGAGTTTTCTATGTCTAAGCTCACATCTATGTCTCTAAGAGGTAGACAGAGACACCACTAGAGACAAGCCCTACATTTCAACCACAGAAACTCGTGAATTTTTTATTTTTTTTTTAATCAGCCAACAGTCACAAACATAGTCCCCACAGTAAGATCAATTAAGTCTTGTGTCGTGGGTATCGGGAACTACGAGAGACTTTTCGGTCTCACAAATACCCAGACCTGAGACAAATACTTGTTGGACTCACAAATATTTGTCTCGGTGCGGGGATCGAACCCGCGGCCTCTCGTTTCACAGGCGGCGTCTAACCAACTGCGCCACGGAGGTTGTCAAATTGACACTGAAAACCGATTTGACCTGAATTGACACCAAGCATTGAAGCTCAGCAAGGCTCTTAGGCACTAGATTCTTTAACCTACACCAAAATAAATCAAAAGGAAAGGAGACCATGCAATTAAAAAAATTAGACCAATGCGTAAATCAATATAATGTGTGAATCAGTGATCAATATCCATAAAATTTGCTGGTAGTAGACCTCTCAAATTTGGGCCGCCTGGTTAGGTACCACTGCAATGTCTATTTCTCCCTCCAAACAGCAGTGTTAATGTGCTATTGTGTTTCGGTTTGAAGGACATTGTAGCCAGAGTAACTACTGGACATTATGAGACTTAACAAATATATCTCAGGATGGCGAGCGCAGTGGAATGCCAAGCATTGTTTTGTAATTCATGGTTTTGCTATTCTATTGTCTATGAGCGATCGTATCGCTTACCATGAGGCGAATAGTAACCTCATCTTGCTATTTATGGAAAAAAAAAGAAACTTTCTCTTTTTAGAGGCTAAAATGTGTAAGTTTCCATGGCAGGCCTAATAGTACAGGCAACGAAGCAATGGTTTACTCTTGTCCGCAATGCATAATTTGCCAGGAGTTTTTTGTTTTCATGAAGAGGTGGCATATGACCCCACTAAGTTAAAAACCCAAAATACTTACAAAAATGGCGTCCGCTAGAGCCGCCATTTTGGAAAACGCGTTTGAAGCCATATCTCCGGAACCGTCCACTTTAGGCCCATCATGCTATGGACCTTTCTTGTAGATAATTAAATTTCCCATCTTTTTTGTTCAATAATTTTTTTTGTACCATTAACCGTTCACGATTACGCCTAGACGTGAATACCACGGATTTATGGTTTTCTTCCTTCCAAAAACACCTCATACGCTATCTGTATGAATCATGAGTGCCTATTACGGTATAAAGCATACTTAACCCTTATGTGAGTGACAAATAAAACACCTTTATGAGAGTGACGAGGTACCCGGGTACCTTCATACAGTTTAGACGTAATGTAAACAATCAAGGTCTGTTTTAACATTACCCTCACTTTGAATATTATTATTTTAGTTAAGCTTAACAGTTGCCGATCTGAGGCGATTAAAGCGGGGGAGGGGTGGAGTGCGGTACATGATTATTGGCGCGCAAGAAACACATGAATCCATTCAATTCACCGTGCTTGATATTGACACTTGACTGTTTTCTGTATTCGTATTGTACAAGTTTACTTCTACTTTGTGAGTTTATAATTTTTTCATTATGAATATTGGAGCGAGTACTTCTAAACAAAGATCACGTGTTCGAAGATATAATTCAACAGAATTACAAGCGATATTAGCAGAATCTTCCAGTGACGAAGGTGAGTTTGTTACTTCTGATAATGAACACGATTATATTCCTTTGGTTGCTGAAGCTGAAGTAGAAAATGAGATCGACTCTTACGATTTCGATGCGAGTTTTGAAGGTGAATCGTTTGAAAACATTTTTATTGCAAAAGATGGAACGCGGTGGCAGTCTGATCCACTTCCTAGAACACAAACTAGTAGTCGAAACATTATTCGTCAACGGGGCGGGGCTGCATCTTTCAGTAAACTTTACAATCAAATGGAAATATTCAAAAATATATTGTCCATCGGAAAGGGACTAAGATTACTGAAGCATACAATAATAAACTGATAGAAAATTACCCTGATATTAGCAAGCGACCGAAACAAAAAATATTCAAACCATTCACAGAACAAGAATTAGATGCATTTTTTGGCATAGATCTAATAAAGAGCATTTGACTGAATTGTGGAAATCCAGTCACTTACCATTATTTCGGGCTGCGATGTCCCATGACAGATTCAAAATGCTGTTACGCGTCATAAGGTTTGATCATTATCAAACCTTATGACACACATCATTATGTAACGCGCCTTGAACGTTTGTTAGCTGATAAAGTTGCCGCTATACGAGATATTTGGACTATGTTCATTTCAAATTTGAATAAAATGTACAAGCCTCGTGAATGTATTACCGTTGACGAACAGCTATGTGAATATCGTGGGCGTACTCGCTTTACTCAGTACATGCCATCAAAACCTGAAAAGTATGGCATAAAAATATTTTGGGCTTGTGATGCAAATAATTCTTACCCCCTAAATGGACAAATATATACAGGAAAGTCACAAGACAAAAATGCAAGCACACAAGGAGAGGGTGATTTATTCTTCTAACTTCGCCTTTAGTAAAAAACCAGTAACTCGTCCAACATGTAACACCTGCTTCGAGAGCTGTACTAATTCTGCATAAACAAAGAATTTGTAATTTTTATAGAAATAAAACATAATAACAAATGATTATTATTTCATTTTTGTACCAAATCATAAATACTTTTTTCATAGTCATACAAGACACAAAGAGGTACCCGGGTACCTTGTCACTCTATTGTGAGTTTCAAATATGTTTTGGTTTCCACAAAACATTGTAAATAGTTGACTGGGTTAAAAGATTAAAAAATATATAATTTATAAATAGTTAAGAGCTCTCAGGAAATCACAGCTATCTACAGAGCGTAAAACATACTTTTAATTAAATTTGAAAATGCTAAAGGTACCCGGGTACCTCGTCACTCACAAAAGGGTTAAAGTGCGAAAATATTAACAACCACTTGAAAATTAAATATATAAAACAAATACTCTCACAAAATATTTTATATGTACTTTAAAATATTATATTAGCACGACTTGTATAAATGTTGTAGATTTATAACAGAATCATACATTTAAAGTAATGGCAAATTAAAACTCTCACCTGACTTTTACAACTGTAGATACTAGCATATTTTAGATGTATTTTTAAGCAAGAAAATATATCATTTTTCATACTCATATTTATCGGCAAATAAGCAAGACTTTTCGAACGAAAACTATTTTGACAAATTATTATTTGTCATTTGATTTAAGACGTTAACTTTGGAGGATAACTAGTAATTTAAGCAAATCGTAACAGAAAAAGAGCTTAATTAATTGATGGACTTTCTATTGCTATTATCTTTTTAATTGTATTTCACAAGGATTCGAATACTGGCAGCATAATTTCATTTATAATAAAGAAAGCTTCTGAGGCCTAGTTGGTTCGACCCAGACTGTGAAACGAAAGAGCACGGTTCGATCTCTGCACTGACACAAATATTTCTGTGAACCACAGGTCTGGACTCGCTGAGTATCTTGGGTCTGGGTGCTTGTGCGGGTCTGAGTGCAAACCGAATACTATCTCTGATTTTCTGATACCAACCAGATAAGATTCGATCTTAGTGTGGGATCAGAACTATGTATATACCTATGTGACTGTTGGATGCATTTATTTATTATTATTATATTTTCTTTTCGCATTTCATACCTCGTTATCAGCACTAGTCGGAAGATAGCTTAAATAATGGAAATTATATTAGATTTTTGATTTAATACAGTCATTCGGAGTAATTTTTGAAATCTGAAAATACATCATCAGGTCGGAACTGATTATGGCCGACAAGCCGAACTTTAGAACGACAATTAATCGTAAAATTGCTAGTCAAGTCGTTTTAAAACATATTAAAATCATGTTGTTACAACTGAACCATTTTTTATATACTGGTCCAGAATAATGAATGCATTACGCCTGACGTTAAGCGCAAATGCCATCCAGCAAATATAAAGGGCGTTCGTAAAAAGAAATCCCAACCCGCACTAGGGCAGCGTGGTGGAATATATGGCCTAACCACTCTCAATCGTACTGACGATTGTAGAGTAGGTCCGTGGTCTGCAGTGAGACGTATATGGGCTGATACAGAAAAAGAAATCAACATACTACCTAGCAACTATTCAAAACATCTGATTCATCACTCAACCCACAACACTAGTTAAACGTACAAAGCGCTGTCTGTTTGTCCATAAAATAAAACACTCAGTTACGTAAATTGGCCAAATCAATTATCGTCATTAGGCAGTCAGTTGCGCTCGTGCCTCCAATGTTTAAAATGTTCATAACAAAAATAGTTATTTCAATTTGGCCGCATTAGCGTTCGTGCGCTATGTTTGCGTGTACGGATTGTGCTAATGATCTTTTGAAATTTTGATCTACGCGCGGACCACACTTGAGTTGCTTGGAGGGTGTTTACATGAGACGAGGTGAAATCGTTTGGACAACAGCATAAAAGATTCTTTGATGTTGTATTAGTGGTACTGGAAAATTGCTTTCTACTTATTTAT
The DNA here is from genome assembly GCA_023078785.2 of Hyles euphorbiae. Lineage (NCBI taxonomy): Eukaryota > Metazoa > Arthropoda > Insecta > Lepidoptera > Sphingidae > Hyles > Hyles euphorbiae. Next base: position 1,215,383 of record CM041037.1, on the reverse strand, counting down.
CCATGGTTGAATTTTGCTATAAGTATATTTAAAAAAGCGATTTATAAGAATTTCTATGGTATGTAAGTCCGCCAACCCGCACTAGGCCAGCGTGGTGGATTATATGCCCTAACCACTCTCAATCGTACTGTCGATTGTTGAGGAGGCCCGTGCCCTGCAGTGGGGCGTATATGGGCTGATACAGAATATTTAAAAAAGAGATTTTAAATAGTTGAAATAATAAATTTAAACATGAAAAACATTCACATTATCCGGACTAAACGATAAATAAATAATAGGTGATGTAGGGACCAATGAGGGACTTTTGTTGTGTGATTATAACATTTAGACTTAATACAAATATATTTTCCAGATTACAAAACTTACAAATCACTTTTGGTGTGGAGACAAAACCTGTAGTTTATTGTTTAAACATAAATTATAATAATGTGCCATGATATTTTCTTATAATAAATTCCAAGGTGAATTTTACCAAGCGCACTAAAGAAATTAAAGAGTATAAAATCCCATTGAGTAAATAACGATAATATCACGTATAATGAAGAAACATGTCATAGTGACCTCGTACCATGTGCAAGACTCTTAACAGCGTTTTGTAAGTGCGAACACAAAACAGCCACTTACGATTTATTTACATGTATAATTTGTTCTAATCAAATAATTGAAGGTGTCGCTGCGTCGATAGCTCTACAAACAATTGCGACATTATTTGACACTGCTCGTATGTTGTTTGATTTCAATTGTTTTTTTTTAATACACCATTGAAGTCTTTGATAATGGTGAGAAGCCGGATGTATAGAATCTCGGATCTAACCCCAATTTGTTTTTGTGGTTAATCAATATTGATTCGGTCTTAGGTGTTGAAGGACTGTTAAGAATCACGTATTTTGGTATATATTGATATATCACAAAAAAATAATGCTTATTTAGTTGTTGCGCGATTGTAACACATCCTGTATTTGAGATGGTAAAATTCTTAAGTAAAAAATAGTAATAATAAGAAATAGCATAAGTAATTCCTGGAATTGGTAGGGTAAGGTGCAAAATAGGAAAATATTTAATATTATAGCGTCTATGGATACTGTACAAAATATTATATATAGTTTCTGAATATTGTATTTGTTTCTTGTTTAAGTGTACAATAAAGATTTAAATAAATAAATAAATTTATACAAAAAAAATCACTATTTAAAATCAATTCTTTAACAACACATCTTTAAGCAGCAGAATTATCTTAAACTTATTTTTCAGCTAATTTTTTTTTAACATATTCCTAAAGCTATAAATTTCCCAACATTCACTTAATAAATTGTTGAACAAACATTACAAAGCTGTCCCTTCTATTCAGTTTCTTAAAGGACGTGTTTAATAACAATTTCATGAATGACAATGTAATTGATAGGAGAGTGTTACCTCTCGGCGAGCCGCGTAACTTGTTACACGACGCCCACTAAGTAACGACTTAGATACCCTCCGATAGACAGGGAAATGTATGGAGCCTAGAGTATTTTTTACAGATGTGACAAAGTGACTCCAATTTACCTGATGATTTAGAAAAGTCCAGGTAGAGTATACACTATGTTGTGACCAAATAAGCATATCAGCCCATAGACGTCTTTCGGGTTATATAATATTGAGAAGACGAAGAAGAAGAATTTAGCAGATTACTCTTTTACAAGTTAAGATCTGTTGGTAAAAGGATTAGAGGCGACATGCCAACATGTTCACGGTTGTCGCGGGTTTAAATCCCAGGGCACCGCCTGACTTTTCACGTCATGTGTGTATTGATAGTCAATCGCCACACACTAAAACGGTGAAGATAAAAATGATGAGGAAACTTGCATACTATAGAGGTTTGTAAGAATTTCTACCTTCACCAACCCAAACTAGAGAACCGTGGTGGACTATTATTATGGTCAAAACCATCTTAATCGTTCTCTCGACACGAGGACGAAACTTCGCTCACTAATACGTTGCCTTCATTCCAGGATCATTTATCTCCTTCTCCATCAATTCTCTACGCTATTTGCTCTCCCCATATTCTTTTAAAAAGGTTTAAAAAAATACAAATAAAGGCTATTCTTTACCTGTCTGTATCCTGTGCAAAGATTTACGCGGCTTTTAACTTGACGTTGGTTGAGATTATCAGTTCAGAGGGCGTATTCGCGCTGACCCCAGCCGGACTTGCTCCAAAGCCTCTTAGTGTTATACGGCAAGCTACATCGCCACTATTATGAACAATCTAGTAACGTACGATATTTCTGTAGTAACATTTCTGTCGGATTATCTTGAGGTGTGCCTTTTTTTTAGAAACTTGATTGTTGGTTGTCTTTATTAGTGGTTTCTGGGTATATTAGATGAACTAATTTATATTTTCACGAATCTAGATAATAATTAATGTATTTGTGGGACCGAAAATCTCTTGTAGTTCTTGATACCTTCGACACAAGATTTAATTGATCTTAATGTGGGATATGGATTATAGGATTATAATATATGTGACCGTTAAGTGGCTTTATTAATTTACATTTAACATAGAGTTAAAATGTTTCATGGGTGTTCATAATTTCGTTATGTTCTTTATTGTTTTAAGCTTTACCCGTTATGTACTTATTATCATTTTATATTTTATTTTTCTAATAAACACAATTACACTAAAGGTTTCGAAACCCCGCAGTATTTATCATATTCCTTAACATTTTTAAAATATTTTAGTATCATTACCACACAATTTAGCGTAATTTTATCGGCCTTTAAACAAAGAAACGTAATTATATCAACACCGTACCAGCATTAAAAAGCTACTCGAATTATGTATTTATTAACATTGTTTTTATAATTACACCTAGCAAATAAGGCCTTAACATCCAAAAAACCTTACAAGAGCCAATACAAGGAAACATCAGCCTTCGCGCTGACGATTCATAAAAAAACAAAGTAAATTAAGTTGTAAAAGAGGTTGAAAAAGAAAATAATTAACAATTCCCCCACACAGCACACATTCAACATTCTGTAGATGGAGCCACACCGGTTGCGAGACATCAAGGTTTTAACGCACATCAACGGCGATTAATCTCATTTATCGCCACGATCGCCGGCGGACAGTAAAATAATCGCTTTGCCGACGAGTTTAACATAAATTAAGTTCAACACTACACCTGAGGTACGCCCTGAGTTATGGCCGAGCGTGAAATTGCTAAAGAGGCTGAAGTTCTTGATGTTCATATTTCAAAGGTTGTGTCGTAATTTTGAGGAGGGGAATATACTTCTGCATATTACGATTGGTTAAATATGAAGCGTTTGCACGTATATCTGTTGCGTCATTTTATTAGTAATTTATTGGTTTGGTTTTTGGTTTAAGAAATTTATTCTCAAAAAGACAAAATAAGTCACTTACATGAGAATAACAAAGATAGCTTAAGTAAAATTTAATTCATAGTACAGTGGTCGCCGTGCACTCATTTAACATATTTTAATTTATAAATATTAAGTATTGTAGTTGCAGCGAGCAATATGTTATGTTAATATTTATCTTCTTGCAATTTTATTTTATTTAAGTAATATAAAGATGTTGATTTTCAAGTATGTACTTTGAAAGTTGAGATTTGAAACAGTTAAATGAGCTTACATTTTTAATTTCTGTAGGTATTTTATTATAGTATTGTGCTCCCTCAAAAGTTATGTTTTTTTTAGCATAGTTTGTTCGTATTTTTGGGAGAACAAGTAAACTAGGTCTGCGGGTGCTACGTGTGGAAATTTGAGATTTTTTGATGAAGTGCAAATCTGTGTGGATGGAATTATCAATAACTTTCCTAATAAAAATGCAAGTATTATATGCATAAAGTTGTGTTACATTCATTATTTTTGTATCATTATAAAGTTTCATTGACATTTTCATCTCGTTATTTCAACTGTCGAAACTCGAAAATACAAATGACCATCCTTCAATGTTGTCGAAATGCAAAATTATGAGCACTTGTGTATGGTATACATTATTATTTTTAGAACGGAATCCTACATTACATTGTATGTCTTAAAATGTCACATATTTTAGCATATTATTTTAGTGCATCTAATAAAATAACTAGAGCAAATATGACCTATCCTGGTATTGTTTTTTTTTATTTTATTTTTTTATTGCAATGAATGGCGAGACGAACTTGCCGTTCGCCTGATGGTAAGTGAGACGACCGCTCATGAACAGTAGCAAATCCAAACAACACCTTGAATGACAAAGCAATGCTTGGTATTCCACTGCGCTCGCCATCCTGAGACATAAGATGTAAAATCTCAATATGTCCAGTAGTTACTCTGGCTACAATGTCCTTCAATCCGAAACACAACAGTGCATTTAGACTGCTGTTTGGTGGGAGAAATAGACATTGCGGTGGTACCCACCCAGGCGGCTTCTCACATATGAGAGACCTACCATCAGTAAGTAAAGACCTACCATTTATTATACGGATCAGTTCATATTTTACCACCATCTTTTTATATGAAGCTGTAATTGCTCTCTTGTTTACACGAGTGCTTACATTAATGAGTTATTTTGATTACACTATCAGTATTATTCCAATTCAGAATAAGATCCAAAAAACACTGTGCGTTTTAAATCGTTTTCCAAACAAACAAAAGGCTTCATTAAAACAATTAATTCGACACTGAACCCTAGAGGTTGGGACCTTGATGTGATGGTAGCGGCTAATTCTTATTATATCAGCAATGCATTCCAAAATAAACTTTAAACTGCAGCAATAGAGTATGAAATAAAAACACAAGCAGTTTCGTCAGATAATGAGGGTACAATAAGATATATTACTGTGAAAGAAAGGTTAAGTGTGAACATGTGTTGGTAATGCATTTGTTTAAAAGAGACAGAATTTTTTATCGAATGACTCTTTGATTGATATTTTGAGTTTTTTCATTAATTCTACCAATGGCACTCGGTATATCTTTTGTAACGGGATAAACGCGACGCTTTTACAAATATGTATCCCATAATATGTAAGTTTAGTTATATGTGTTCTATTGTAATTAATGTATTTAAGCATCTCTAAAGGTCATTATACAATGTTGCAAATGATTATCGCCAGGCTCCGTGGCGCTGACGGTTAGACGCCGCCTGTGAAACGAGAGGCCGCGGGTTCGATCCCCGCACCGAGAGAAATGTTTGTGCGGCCCACAAATATTTCTTTCGGGTCTGGGTGTTTGTGAGACCGAAAAGTCTCTCGTAGTTCCTGATACCCACGACACAAGACTCGATCTTAGTGTGGGGTCAGGACTATGTATGTGTCTGTTGGGTGTTATTTATTTTTTATATTTATTATTATTATCACCTAGTTACTTTATAAATAAAATACTACTTTTTTATTTAATTATTTAGTTGGGTCTTTATTTTTGGTTCATTTTATGAGCTTTGTGTACATACGAAAAGAGTTTAAAATATATTGTTTTTAATATCTCGTATATTCAGCTATAATAATTATGATGAATAATTAGTGAATATTGTTTTATGACTATTCAACAAGCCGTAGAGTTGAGGTCTAAAAAGTATTCCTGCCATTAAATTCCGAACAAAACTGCATCGAAATGTAAATAAACTAATAAAAGTTCACCTTGCATCAAATAAAGTCACCCGATAAGTATTAAGTCTACACAAACAATAACCGATAACCCATTACATGTGAAACAAGCGTCGTGGACAATGAACCACTAAAAATAAATAAAATAAAATAAAATAAACGTTAAAATGGAAGACGAAATATACGAAGAACCAAATATCGATAGAAGTACTGAAAATATAGTAGATAACGATGATTATATAGTGAAATCGATTGGTGCTTTTGGTGTGTGGCAAGCAGGAGTTTGTGTATGTGCTATGTCCGCAAGAATGCTAGCTATGTGGAATATATTTTCCATGCTATTTCTGATTCCAGCGACAAATTTTAAATGTGATCGTGAATTAGCAGAAAATAATACGTGCTATGAAGATTGTGAAGTTTATAACTTCGATGAAGTTGTGTTTGAAAATACAGTAATTTCTGAATTTGGATTGATTTGTGAAGATGAGTGGAAGGCTAGTTTTGTGCAAACGATATTGATGTTTGGATTGTTTTGGGGTGTTTCGCTGTTTGGATGGATTTCGGATAGGTGAGTAAACCAAGTATAATTAACGTATACAAATGTCCTAATATTCAACACATCTCTCTAAGATAATCATCATCATCATCATCATATCAACCACAGGAAGTCCACTGCTGAACATAGGCCTCCCCCAAGGATCTCCACAGTGACATGTTGGAAGCGGCCTGCATCCAGCGACTTCCTGCAACCTTAGCCAGATCGTCCGTCCACCTTGTAGGCGGGCGTCCGACCTTTCACTTGCCTGTACGTGGCCTCCACTCAAGAACCTTTCGGCCCCAACGGCCATCAGTTCTACGAGCTATGTGCCCGGCCCACTACCACTTCAACTTGCCAATCCTATGGGCTATGTCGGTAACCTTCGTTCTCCTACGGATCTCCTCATTTCTGATTCGATCTCGTAGGGAAACACCGAGCATAGCCCTCTCCATGACTCGTTGAGTGACTTTGAGCCTTTTAATGAGGCCCACAGTGAGAGGCCACGTCTCGGTGCCGTATGTCATCACTGGTAACTACGATAATATATTCATATATTTGATATTACTCTAACACCAAAAAATTAAAAGACTGAATTTATTCATATAATATCTCTATTCACTAAGAAGTATAGCGTGTAATTGCAGTGGTTTTGTGATAAGTAAAGAAAATCAGATAGATTTATCTATACACGAAAACTCACTCAATTTATATTCCCCTAATTTTTAAAAATCTATTTTCAGATACGGTCGTCGCACAGCGTTACTGATATGCACTTACCTAAACATAGCTTTAATGCTAGCAGCACCATTTTCTCCAAACTATTGGACTTTCATCGCATTCAGATTCCTTATAGGCATTCCTTCAGGAGGCACCTTAATCATTGGCATTGTCTATATTTTAGAAATTGTAGGTCCTACGCATAGAGAGGTCATAGGTACATTGGCACTCCTACCAGATGGTATAACCCAAGCTTCATTATCGATTTTTGCCTATTATGCAAGCAATTGGAGGATATTTTCACTTTGCTACACTTCAGCGTCAATAGTTCCAGCTATTCTGGTGCTATTTTTGCCTGAGAGTCCTAGGTGGTTGATGGCAAATGGTTATCTTGACAAAGCATATGCTGTAATGATGAAAGCTGCTGAAAGGTACTCCATTGTTAAACACAATTATTTGCTACTAAATTTTCTAACTTTTGTCAATTTTTTATCAAATTTTGCTTGGATGTAGAATAAATTAAAATGAAGAGTAATTGCTGATATTAAAATGCTGTTATTATATTTTTAGGAATAAATTGGACACATCGAATATCCAGGAAAACATTCACATAGCATTCGCAGAGATGAGTTACAAAAGCATCGTAAATGAACCGACCTATATTGATTTGTTCGGAAGTAAAGAGCTCGCTCTCAAGACGTTTAGTTTGGCCGTCATTTGGACATCTGCGGGGGCGTGCCTTTTGGGAATAAATCAGTATATCACCTTTTTAGGAACCAATATTTTTGTAGCTGTTGCCTTACTTGGATGTATACAGGTGAGTTCATTGAACTATTGACTATATATATTTACTTACAAGTATAATCATAGTATCACACAAAAGGGTACCTAGACAAACTTGATGGAAAAAATATATTTTATTTGCTTTAAGTATAAAGTAACAGTCACTGGACTAAGCTTTAGAGAGAGATTAAATAAGATTTGGTTCCCAGTTCTTTTAAAATTACGGGCTGAGAAGGGCTTTATGTAACTAAAAGATAACCGACCAGATAACACTAGCTATTAAAAAACGGCCATTAACGCCTCTTAAAGCGTGACTTAACAATGATATGTGTTTGATAACAATCTGAAACTCAGCTTGAAATGACCGTAAAGCCGAAACCCTTGGAAAATGTACGACTATTTATTTTCAATCTATTTTATGTCTATTACAGATGCCGATATGTCCAATAGCGATCATCCTGAACAAAACATTCGGTAGAAGAGCTATAACAGTAGCATCTTTATTAACAACTGGACTTACAATGATTGCCCTACTCTTCACACCACCAGGACACACAGCTTGCATAATCTTCAGTGTTATAGGCTTTGCAGCAGCCACTATAACTTTTTACATCATATATATTTACACTTCAGAATTATATCCTACTTCTTTGAGGAATATGGCGTATGGTGTGACGTCAGCTGGTGCCAAAGTAGGAGCTATGGTAGCGCCGTTTATAGCGTCTATAAATCCACATTGGATACCTTCGTCAATATTCGCAGGGCTTTCGTTCGTAGCTTCGTTTGTTTGTATACTTTTACCGGAAACTAGAGGTGTTAATTTAGATACTTAGTTTTCTTTGTTTGTTTCTATTATGAATGCGTGTTTTGATTGACCAAAAGTGCCTGGTCAAACAAAAAAAATGTCCTGTAAGTATAATGCCATGTAAGTTTATAAACATGAAATGGTGAATGAAAATCGTTCCAAGATTATTATTTTTCTTCTGGATTTGATAGTTTTATTTTTATTATGTATCTATTAAATTAAACATGGATAAAATACTGGATGTCTGTCGCTAGATGCAGGCCGCTTCCAACAAGTTGATATGAAGTTTCTTGCAAAGCATAGACCTCATGCTTAGCAATTAACTTTCTGTAGTTGAACAGATAAAATACTTGTCATTTAAAATATAGACGAAAGTTATGATACCTATTTACAATTATACACCAATGTAAAATAGGAATATTCATGTTCATAATTTATTGTTCGTTTTTTTTTTATAATCTTATAAAAAAAAAACACTTTAAAAACGGTATTTAATCTTAATAGTTTTCCAATCACTTGTATTTTTATGTGCAAATTCTTAAATAAAATTAAAAAAATAATATTTTTATATTTACTACTACTACTACTAGCCTATACTGTCCCACTGCAGGGCAAAGGCCTCCCTTTCCTTCTTCCAACAGTCTCTATCCAAGGCTTTCATCCTCCAGTTCTTATTAAAATGATCTAGGTCATCTTTCCACCTTCTACGCGGCCTACCACGTGGTCTTTTGGTGTTTTGGGGACCCAATTCAGTAGCAGTCTTAGCCCACAACTCTCCTGACATGCGACAGACGTGGCCTGCCCAGTCCCACTTTAATTTGGCTGTTTGTTGCCCAACATCCACAAGTTTCGTTCTGGAGCGCAGATCTCTATTTCTTATACGGTCGCATAATTTAATACCTAGGATACTGCGCTCCATAGCTCGCTGGCAAACCCCGAGATCGGACTTTTGCACTTTAGTCAAGGACCAGGTCTGAGAGCCATATGTAAGGATGGGGAGAATGCACACGTCCATGAGTTTTCGTTTAAGAGCGAGTGGGAGATCGCTTTTAAGCAAGTGCTTCATAGACCAGTAGCTCTTCCAGGCGTTTTCAATACGTCTCTTGAGCTCAGCTTCCTGCCTATTCTGGAAGGATACTATCTGGCCTAGATATAAATATTCATCAACGTATGTAATCTCCACACCCCCTACCTTGGTTTTTAATTGTCTGGCGTTCGACATTACCTTCGTCTTCGACATGTTCATGCTCAATCCAACCTCGACGCTTGCAGTATGTAATTCGTTGAGCATAGTTTCAAGCTCTGATGCCGAAGAAGAGAAAAGGACTATATCGTCGGCAAAACGTAGATTGGTTAATCTTTTTTCACCCACAATAATGCCCTTCCCTCCCCAACTGGATGGTAAGTTATTAAAAACTTCTTGTAGAGCGGCTGTAAATAGTTTTGGGGAAAGTGGGTCTCCCTGTTTCACCCCGCGTCTGATGGGAAAGGACATTCCTGTATTCTCCAGTTTGATGGCGGCTGTGCTATTGTAGTATATTTTTTGTAAAATCTGTATGTATATGTCAGGTATATTTTGTTTATGTAAAGTTTTAAAAATAATGGCGTGATTCAAACTGTCGAAGGCTTTAGTATAATCCACGAACGCGAGATACAGGGGAAGTCCAAATTCTGTGTATTTTTCAATGATCGGATTAACTGTTTGCAAGTGGTCTATTGTGGATAGACCACGACGGAAACCCGCCTGTTCAGGTGGCTGATGTGTGTCCAGTTGTCGTGAAATCCGGTTTTCAATTATTTTAACGAAGGCTTTATATATGTAGGATATCAAACTAATGGGGCGATAATTTCCTATTTCTGTTTTATCACCTTTTTTGTATAATAAAATTATATTGGAATGGCAGAAGTGTTTAGGCAGAACGCCAGTTTTTAATATTGTGTTATATAAATTAGTTAAATACGGTAGTAGAGCAGGTTCTCCTATTTTGAGAGCTTCGGTTGTAACGCCATCTTCCCCGGGGCTCTTTCCAAATTTCATGGAGGTAAGTGCGCGATGTACTTCTAGACTTGTGATAGGTGGTATATCGTCTGGGCATGAATATGTGTCCGTTACGTAAACTATGTCAGGACTTTTGTCTGTATAGAGATTTTTATAGAAAGTTGTGCATATATTTAATATTTTGTTTTGCTCTCTATGTTTTGTATTTTTATATTTGTTCATTAAAATTTAAATTCAAACGGGCTACAATAGTCAACAGACCCATTCATATTTTTTAAAGTCTGGTAATAAATTACACAGAAAATTCTAATTTATATGCCCAATAGACTCTAACTAAATAGATGGTTGAAGTAATAAAACTAAAGTCTATACAATTTAAACATGCAAGCTATAATTTTTTATCATTGAATTAGCGATCAAATAAAAACTCATAATTATACAGTAAGCAGTTCTAAGGAAATTAAAATGGCTATAAAACATAGTCTAGGGCTTAAGGTGAAAATAAATACGAGAGCATATGTGCAATTATCTTGACACCAAGTCCTGAGGGCAGACATCTTGTATCTTGCAGTAAGGCCACTCTATGAGGTTACACCACTTTTTCTTTATCAATGTACTATATTAGAATAGAAGTAACTTTTGAATAGCAGCTCGGAAAATCTATTATAATGGACCTGATAGTAAGTATAAGGCTCTATCGGAATAACACAAATTTATGGAATGTGGAAGAAGCACATGAGCTGGTAAACTGTTGCACAGCACAACTAAACAAAATTTTGGGACCTTTCGGTCAGATTTGAGATGAAGGAGACTTTGATGATATGGCATTATAAGATGGCATGTTTCGGTCTTAGATGAGAAGAAGAGGAGAAGGTTAGATTGAAAATATTTACCTGAAATTTACTCATTCAAAAATTCTGAAATCTGTATTCGGGTGCCCTCATTTAATATTCTCTTTTACCAGTAACTGAAACAAAACGACAGTTACTCCTACATAGAAATATCCATTCATAAACTCACGCCTTCTTCCCATAATGGGTAGGCAGAGGTGATACCAGAACACCCAAGTTACACCTTTTCTGTTCCGTCCCACGATGTGATAGAAGGCAAGTATATATAAATACATATTCCTCACTTCGGGGTGTCAGAATAAATAGAAAAATCCACTGTCACTTTGCCCAACGCGGAATTTGAACTCAAAAACTCAGTTGAAAGTTGAAACCCCTTAGTTCGTATTATCTTTCACCAGTAACTAAAATAAAGCGACAATTACTACTATCCACACCTATTACTTTTAACCAAACAAACCAAATAACCATCATAAGAGCTCTTTAATTGCCTACATGACCAATAAATTCATTTTATTTCAAATAACCGTGCATAATCGCCAACATTTGTCGTGATCAGTCACATAAATCTCATCGCCGAATTGTCATTGACATACGGTGTGCACTCTTAACCGCTGCTTTCTGTTCTTTATGGGAGCAAGACACGCGATTCACTCGTAAAATGTCTGGCTATTGAGTTAAATTAATTGTGAGTGTGATGTAGGCTTGTTTTACACTGCTTAAATGATATATTTTTGAGATAAGTTGCTTTGCGGAATGGCCCAGTGCGACATAAATCTGTAGGGTATAAGTCATCATACAAATATACCATGTATATTTGTATTTTCTATAGATATTGTTACAACCTGATAGTAGATCCATTTGACCTCGGAGATACCACTTTCCCCACGAGTGATAATTTCAGTGAATCATTTAATAAGTGAATTTCCGTAACAAATTGATTATTTAACATCGTTGTCAGAAAAGGAAATTAAAAACCGATCTGTGACTGAATTCTAATTTCTAATTATATAATTTTAGCATATTTTCCTTATTAGATGCTTGAATATGGGTCAAGATATTTAATGTCAACAATATGCATCGGAGTTAGATCGATAGATATCATACCCTCTCCGTAATGTATAATTGAATTTCCACAAACTATAATACAAATTTGACCATCCTTTACGATGCAAAAGACAAAAATATTCACGCTAGCACCATCTGTCTCCGGGCATGCAAAGCCGCCATAAAGGGCACTACACATTGACGATATTATGCGAAAACGTCCATTTTTTAGCGAAAACCGATTAAAAGCGCGGTATATCATGGATCGCGGGACACGTCGTGTGATATTCGACAATAAACGAACGGCCAGCCGGGCGTTATTGTAAATACCGGTGTGTGCATAAATTATACTTTATAGGTATGGTTTAGGCTAGTTGTATGTTGGCGAGAAAAACGCTGAGAAAAAACGCTTGTTCTAGTTTTGTTCTTCTCTCTGTTCTTTTTTTGCATAAATTGGAAATGGGGTTTTAAAAAATATATTAACTAACCTGTACCTGAAATATACGTGAGAAGTAGGATGTAATGCTATAAAGCAATTATGCCCAAAACAAGTGCGTGGACCCAGCGTACGTACTTAATTTTTTTGACCTAAACCAGTATAAAGACTTTTATACTCGAAATTGGCTCTGTTATCTTGTATTTTCCATGAGGACATAATTCTAAATATCTGTTATTTTGAATACTATCCAACTATCTACAAATGTTTGGGCATTTCAGACTCCTACGTCTAAAATCCTCGCATAGGACATCGGTTGAAAACGAGCGTGTAAATTACCGCGCGTTTGCGTCCGCCCTGCAGAAGACATATCTCATGGCGCCGACGGATGAATAACGAGCCGACTGCCAATTACACTAAAAACGTCCGAACGCTCCAATTAAAATGATTTACATATCAATAAATCCTGTTGGTATAGCGTTCGACGGATTTTAAATAACCGTTTTTTATAACGCGACGTGCGTGGGCACGCGGGTCTGTGCGCGAATGTTACTCCACATAACGATTATGTAATGATTAATAATAAAATTTAATTAATGTGACAGTTAATGTAGACTGTGCTATTATCATTATTACTAATTCACAGAGCTGCCGAAATCAATAATTCTTATTTTTAATCATTTTAATCAGGTTATAAATTCTAGAGCTTATGAAACATAGTAAAGGTTTTTTCCAATGCAAGGATGAAATGTAATCTGTCAAAATGATACAAGACTTTGATAAATCCACGATACTTGAATGTTACTGGACCGCCTCGGTGGGGCAGTGGTACTACGCTACGATAAAATCACAACGCTAAGGTCTTGGTTTCGAATCCCTAGTCGGGAAATGTGATATTGGATTTTTCTATTAATTATCAGCCCAGAGGGAGGAATTTCTGCCCGATAGTGTGATAAGTGAAACACATAAGGCGAAAGGTTGATGTACTGGTAAACCTCTGCCTACCCTTTTTAGAAAAAAGGCGCAATTTCATATATGTATGTACTTACTTGAATTCAAGCTTTAATTATTATTGGCACATTGATGTGTCGATATACTTACTATAAAATGCCATGTAATCATATCATGCTCAATATAAACATACAGTATCTTGTTGGACTGAGGCTTAAGGACCTTGCTAGCATATAACTCAGATCTGTACTCAGTAGTAATATATTTACATAGCCACATCTTATGCCCTGACATAAATACAAACTGTCAGCAACCAGGACAACATAAATAACAGCAGTTGACAATAGATTTCCATTTAAACATAAGCACATAACATAAGCTTCATGCGCAACTAATTCGCTCTAATTATTGTCATCTATAAAAGACCTTTGCGTGTTAAAATGTAATGTTGCCAGAGGAAAGACCTGGGTATCTCCAAAACATTGAACTTACAAATCATTTTCAATCGTAACTCAAGGGATTAGGTTTGATACTCGAGTGTACTGTTCAAAGTAAGTTTGACCTTCAAAAGTATAGAGGGGGAATAAAGACGTATAATTAAAGATAATAAAGATATATCATTCTGTTGACAGAGACAGTAATGATGTCGATTAAACTAAGCGTCACTCGCATGATATGAAAAAACGACCCCGCCTGCCATACATCAAATGGTTTTCCTGGTAATCGTTGTTTGTCGTGTTATTTGACTTTGTTTTGTCGTAATGTGGAATCGATTATATGGCATTATGCAACATAGTTGATACCTTTGCATAATACTACAATTTTATGAGCTCAACTAAGTATAAATGTATTGATAACAATTTTATGTCTGCTTAAATTATCATCGATGCATGCGCATTACTAAACAGTAGCTACTTACTCGCTTATTCATAAAAATGCTTATCAACCTCATAAATGTAAATTAGTTAGATTATGTTAAGAGAAGATAAAATTTCATCAATTTTTGCTATTTTTAATGGTTTTTTCTACATATTTTTCCTGATATTGCCTTTTCGCTGATAAAAATTGATCTTGTTCACTTGATAATATAAACGTCCAACTGACAGAAAAACGTAATTTTTCTGCTTAAAATTGGCATAAACATTAAACAGCTCATTTTGAATTTAACCATGTAAAAATATTTTTCACGAAATATTTAATTGTATTGTGTTTGTAGCCACTAAAACTACAACTCAGCTTCGTTTTGGTAGCAATGTGATATCTGTATCAACCCATATACGTCCCACTGCATGGCAAGGGGTTCCTCTTCAACCGAGAGTACGATTGAGAGTGGTTAGGCCATATAGTCCACCACGCTGTCTTGATACACCTGTATAAATAAAACAAACCCCGAAACTTTCCCAACAGCTTACACTTTCGGCCAATAATTGATACACCATTGGCCACAAATCACTTGTTGATCGGCCGTGCGTGCGACGCTCCGCTGTGCAATTAATCGCACTGAACGTGTTTACTCCACGCTTGCACGCAACTGTACGGTGCTTTATGCGATACGTTTGACGTTTTTATGTCTATCATATATTCGATGGTTAGTTATCGTGGCCTGCAGTGTAGTAATTAATTTATTAGAGCTGGTTGTCCGCGAGTGTACGAGGTTTGTTAGAGTTGAGAGATTTGTTATGTTGACGACGTGATAATTTGTTGATTTAATCAATTTTCAATTGGGTACAAATTTCTAATTCGTAGGAAATTTATAAATACACCCAAGAATACCATGCCATTGATTTCATAATAAAATACATATCTCATATTATGAGTAGTTTCCAATCAAATCATAAAAATCAATTATGTCGAAATATCTAGGAATTATTATTAAAACTTTTCTCTCTTAGTAAGAGGATCGAATCTATGATTTCTCCTTTCACAATTTCTTGTCCACTGGATCACGCTGTCAAAATTAGATAAGCTGTGAACATTTTATAATTTAAGATTTAAATATAAAGATAACGGCGAGATTAATAAACATCAATCTTTATCTAAATGTGTGACGTTTACGAGAGCCCAAAAAAAACTGAAGATTAATGTGGTCCATAAATCACGCTTGATTCCGTGTGTTAATTAAAAATCACAGAAATATTTTATCGTCTTTGGATATTAAATTTACGATAATAAATGATTATTTATCACGTAATAGCTAATATTAGAAGGATCTGTATGGAAATCTGTCTTTAAGGAAAACTCACTCCAGTGTATTTTCTTTAAACACTCTGTACAGTCAGCAACATAAGTTGCTGAACACTTGACATTTTTTGATAACCTTTTTATGAATTAGAATTTGTACGTACTACTCTGTAGTCGTAAAATATAACAAAGTAAAGTCATCTATGGCGAGAAGTGCCATACGATATTGAAAATAATTATTATTTTGGATTTCAATTCCAAATCTTGTGACTGTAGCGACTTATGTTGCTTACTGTACATGTATGTATGTATATGTGAGCAGGATGGGATAGTTATGTCGACCGAGGATAATAATTATTACTACTACTATTGATATCTCCAACTTCTGAAAGCTTCTGCAATATTTTATTTATACTATGGAAAGTATAAGATATTGTAATGCTGTATGCCTCTTGCCATCCTTAGGCACCCATTGAGTAACAATCTTTGCCCACCTCTTTGGGTGCATCCGCGTGACATGACCTGCCCAATCCCATTTTAGTTCGGCCGATTTCAGTGCAACATCCTTGACTCGGGTTATGGAGCGCATGGTGTTATTGGGCATTCTGTCCATTCAAAAATTATACTTTTGATTTAAAAAAGGAGAATATAGGCTGCTGTTATTATTAATTTTCTTTCGTAAGTTTTAGAGCTATTTTAGTTTTGATATTCCATTTTTATTTTATATATTAATGGTATTTTTAAAACTTTACAGAAAAAGTATACGTGTCACTTATTTTTCATTACCACATATACATAAATTAAAAAGCATAAAACCTATCATAAAGTAGCAAATCATCAAAGCAAGATTTTTCTGCAGCGCTCTGATTCGAACCCGTGACCGACTTCTTACAATGCTAATGACCGTCTTTATTAATGATATTGATTAATAGAATAAATTGCTAATTTAAATACTAAAACGTGGTGATATATGAGTTTTGTTAGAATATAACATGCCGTTTATTTAATGAAGTTACGTGCACCATATTGACACACGGAAACTGTTATGACATGCACATTAGTGATTTATGAGAGCAATTATTTTAGTATTATTCACTATTATAATACATAAGCTTTATGGCTTACAAATGATTGAATTCCTAGGTCTGATTTTCAAGTCTGCCGATCCATATTTTTATGTTATTTTGGAAGCATACATTTTATTCTATTGTATTTAGCCAAAAGACTAAATGCATTCTAAGATTAGGACCTATTGCAGTTGTATTTATTCCTTTCGTTTCTGCCTAGTGTTAGAGTAATAAATAAATCCACTCAACGGTCACTGGCAGATGGTGAATGTGACAAGCCGAAGACAGGGTGAAATGGCGTAATTTGGAGGCCTATGACCAGCAGTGAACAACAGAATAATCTGATGATGATGAACGGTCGCATGTCATGTCCCATATCACATATCACATGTCATGGTCCTGTCCCCAAACTAATATCGAGTCTTGTGTCGTGGGTATCAAATCTATGAGAGACTAGTCTGTCTCACAGACACCCAGATATGAAAACAAAAACGTATGGATCATTCCAATATTTGTCTCGGTACAGTGATCCAACTCACGGCCTCTCGGTTCAAAACCAGCATCTAACCAACTGATCCACGGAGGCTGTCTAGATTATTGACATGTATGTATAAGTAATTATAGGGTTCAGATATTCTTCATCTTATACGATAGTCTTATGAGCAATAATTCGATGTACAGATTTCCATAAATGGCTCTCAAGATTTTTGTCATTAACTAATGATTTCTAACTAGAGACTTCTAGTCATATATACAAAAAAAAAAAAACTGTCTGTCGCTCCTTTAAATTTGCTCTAAGATTTCACTACATACGGTCTTAGTCATTAGTTGTGGTCCTGATATAAATATAAGTAATTGATTTTGCAGCCACATCTGTGGTTATTTTCTTCATTCATAAGCAGGTTATGAGGCAGGACTTACAGGCAAATCTGTCGGGTATTATATTATGCATATCTTTGGCTATCTACTAATAAATGGAATATATCTATTTTCAACCTGTTTCCTACAGCTAATAAATGTGTGGTCATTCTCCATATAGTAGCAAATGAAAAGGTTATATTGTCAATACTTCCACATCTGCCTGCACACAAGTTGGGCACAAGTATCGACCACACCGCCCATAACTCATTTGCAGCGAGATGCAATCGCGTCTGTTTCCTGTGCGTCGAACAACTGCGCTCACAATACATTGTGTGCAAATGATGCTATCGGGCCGACCCTTTCATATCTCGTCTTGCCATCATTTAGGATATAATTTTATGTTCTATTGATGTTCTGGGAGAATTTACTGTAGATTGCCTGCAGTTGGCCAAAGTGAATATGCTACTCCGTCTCTCAGTTTTATCTGTATAAACTAACCCATGTATGCTAGATAGTTTTAATACTTTCATCGACATGACAGAACTCGACATTAAAGTGTCTAAATTCATTTGCATTTTGATCCAAACAAGACCACTTCATGGAGGTGTGGAGTGTCACAGCTAGGTTGTCAATACTTCGGCTTGAGTTTAGAGGTATGCACATTTACAACCCTGCCAGAAAATTAAGCCTAATAATGTTTTCCCAAACCACATTTATGCACTCTTACTAGCTAAATTATTACGCGAGGCAGTGATAACATAAAATCGTCAAATAGTTGGTTAGAAGCCGGCAGTGAAATAAGAGGTCGCGGATTCGATCTCCACATCGAGACAAATGTTTGTGTGATCCACAAACATTGCTTTCGAGTCTAGGCGTTTGTGAGGCCGAAAAGTCTCACGTAGTGCCTGACACCCAGAACACAAGATTCAATCTTTGAGTGGGGTCTATATAAGTAACTGTTTTGTGTATTTGTTTTTATTATTAACTAGCGGTCGGGCCCGGCTCCGCCCGGGTGCATACACGTTTTAAAATGGCAGTCAAAGTGTTTAATTCTGACTATCAGTTTAGAATATCGACCAATCGGACCACGAAAAACGAACAAAATTTCCTCGTATTTGCTAGAAATATCACGTCTGCTTTCCTCCTATAGGCCAAAGCGTGATGATATATAGCCTATAGCCTTCCTCGATAAATGGACTACCCAACACTGAAAGAATAATTCAAATCGGACCAGTAGTTCCAGAGATTAACGCGTTCAAACAAACAATCAAACAAACTCTGCAGCTTTATAATATTAGTATAGATCACACGAAGTGAGGCTACTTTCACATGTCAATACGATAAAGATTTAACAACAAAGTTAATCTCAGCGACAGAATATTCACCGCTAAAAAACCCTCATAGATTCCAGTTTTTTCCTGTTGAATGGAATGCATTGAAGAACTACGTACTATGTTTATAGGATAGGTAGGTCTTCGGTCTTCAACCTAACCACTGTCATTCGTGCTTTCGATTGTAGAGGAGGCCCGTGCTCTGCAGTGGTACGTATATGGGCTGATAAAGACAGACAGAAGACCTGCTTCGGTACCCAGATCATAATATATACCATCTGTGCCTATACCATCTGTGCATCAAATTGTGTAAGACATGAACATAACAAGATTCAGTGATAAACAACAGCCTGCAGACCACGATTCCTAGATACTAGTCCCACGACCGATCATCGCTGACATATATCGTATTCCCCCGTCGCAACTTACAATGAAGTCAATTAACGAAACTGGCCACGGCCGTGGTTCCGTGTAACTCGGTCGTGCAGCCATAAATCCTTCAAGCTAATAAATAAATTCATACATCAAGCATGCTAATTGACAGTAACAACGCGGCACGACGAGGAATCAATAAATATCTGGCCACGGCGCGCTTTGCGAATGACATATCGAGGTGAGCGGAACGACTGCGCGACACCGCCGCAAGGCGAACGAACCAGCGTTTGTTATGTAATACATCGTCTAATGGACAAATATACTAACTGCTGGTGCATAGTGCATACATATAGTATATATGCTATCTATATGAAACGAGAGGTTAAAGTGGCTATCATGACTATGCCCATACAATTCCATGTTTCAATTAACGGAGATAAACATTTACATTTCTCTTCCCTCCATCATTCAGTCAAAGGAAGTCCACTGCTGAACGTAGGCCCCTAATGATTTCCACAGTGACCTGTTGGAGGCAGATTGTATCCGACTGCCTGTATATTGACTGACCACCTTACTCACCTATCTATAAGTATATGCACCATATCTATATCTCATGATTTGCTAACTGAAACATAAAAAGCATTCAAATATTTAATGGAATCTTTAATTATCTAAACTTAATCTTTTGTTAAAGATACACATAGACTTGAGTATACACTACGATAGTGGGTCGTGTATATCACAAAATAAGTCATTTTCATTTTATATTTAAGAAATATTTGTGAGTCACAGAAAAATAATTTTTCAATTGTCCTATATTTAGAATTAATTTAACATGAACAACATCCTAGTTTTAAAGATGCATACTTGTTGCAGAGAAACCCAATATAATATTTTAAGCTAGGTACTAATTAATCATCAAAAATGTATGAATAGCAATAATGTTGTTAATTGCCATTGGAATTGAGAGCTGTAAGGCGTTCTTTGTATTTGCAGTTAGCTCGTAGGTGTAATGAAGTAAAGATAGAAGATAGGCTACTATTGAACACCGTATTTGGATTTCAGCTGAATCCAAATACGCTGTTATGCACTACGGCGAGTTAACGTAGCCCTACAATAATATTAATTCTTTAAAAAATATATTTTAGTCCCTGACCGCCTCTGCATCACTGACGTAGTTTTATTACGGTATGATTACCAAGCAGAGGTCTCGGGTTCGAATTCCGGGTCGGGCTTATTGATATTCAATTTTTCAATTCATTATCAGCCCGGAGTTAATAATTTGAGCATTATATGGCGAAAGGCTCTCCACCTATCACATCGTGGGATGGAACATTCTCTCTTCTCTTCTTTTCTCAGGAAAAGGCGTGAGTTTATTTAAGTAGGTATGTATAATTTAATTTCGAATTTACTAATGCGATACAGGAATTTCTGTAAGCCTATTTTTAATCGAAACACCCTTATGTAATAATAGGTATGGTTGATAAATTAATAGTAATTGCCAGATGATGATATATTTCGGTTTAATAAATTTTATCTGTGCCGAAGGTCCGCAGAAAATTCATACGCAACATGAGATTTTCTTTGACTAATTATCTGGTAGGTAGTGGTAGGTCTCTCATATGTTGAGTGGCCACCTGGGTATGTACCATCATAATTTATAAGTTTTAACCTAAACAGCAGTGTAAATGCACTGCTGCATTTCGGTTTGAAGGACATTGCAGCCAGAGGAACTCCTGGACATATTGAGACTTATATCTCAGGCTAGCGAGCGCAGTGGAATGCTAGGTATTGCTTTGTAATTGAAGGCGTTGTTTAGTTTTGCTACTGTCCGTGAGCTGTTGTATCGCAGGTGAACGGCATACTTGAAAAAGAAAAAAACTCTACATTATTATCTTATTTTTAACTTCATATTTTACCGCAAATAATTACTATAATAATAATTAATGTGCAAGCCATCCGCCCGTAACTCGCACCACCCGCTTCCGACATCAAAGTGACACCAGTAAATATTCATAATTCATTCGCAATTAAATAGTGACCAGCGGTAAATATTGCGACCGCTAAAACCGTGCGCAAATTGACTTGTTTAATTACCCACATCCTGCGTCCTGCGTCAGGACACGACTCCGTGTGTTATGGATGGGTTTTATTTAACATTTTGTAGGAAATTCGGTGTTGTTCAGAGTTAATTGCTCGGAGTGTGCTGCTGCGCTGATTTTGTTGGAATATTTTGTGGTGTTTTGTAAGGTAGTGTAGTTTGAGATTTAGAAGAGACTATAGCTTGTCTTTCTTTTTATTTAATTTGCCGTCGTATGGTGAGCTATTTTGGGTCTTTTTTTTCATCTATTATAACTAATGATTCCATCGCGCTAGTAAAAAAACTAATTGGTAGTCTAAGAATGTGTGTAAGACTGTCTGTGAGACCGAAAAGTCTCGTAGTTTCTGATATCCACGACACAATACTTGATTGATCTTAATGAGGGATCAGAATAATGTATGTGACTGTTGGGTGTATTTACTTATTCTTTTTTCCATCTTTTTATATACTTCATTGTGCAGTCTGGAAAATGGCTGCTGTGATGTTGAAGCGCTGATTTATTCAGTTCATTACACCATCAATGCAAATTATTGCGCCATCAATAATATAATATTTTTTTCGTAAAAATAGAGTAAAATAACTCTCGATTCGACAGTCACGAATAAATTGAAACTTTCCATCACGATATTAAAAGGTGATTCGTCGATCAAAGTTAAGTCAAACATGACATCACTTTAACTGTCCAACATGAAATTTGACAGCATCCTATAGTCAAATAAGTCCATCAGTGTGTTTGTGCAGTCATTACCAATGTTTGTTTAAACGACAAATGTTTGCCTATCCGTTTGTCCGTCAATTACTTTATTTGTACACGCCTAACGTGACAGGCTTGTACGCAGTTGTGTGCAGAATAAATTTATTGAGGTTTTTATTATTAGAAATGTTTATTGGTATGTCAAATATTATTGGGTATTTTGGGACGTGATAATTGGTTGAGCATGGATATTCTTATATGCGCGTATTATTTCGTTAAAATGTAATTTAGGAAACGCTTTTTTGGTTAAAGTTATTATCTTTATTTTGTAGTAATCTACGGTTACGTCTTAATATTACCGCAAGTCCTTTTTAATTGACATAATATTTATGTCATTTATATGATTTATTTGAACTTATTTAACTTTAATCATATTGTAGTCATTATTTAAACTAAATATAACTTCTAATCTCTTAAATAGGATCTTTTAATCTTTTACAGGACATAGGACTTTTAGAATTTATTGAACGGGTCTTCTATTTAGTTAAACTATATCTTTGATAGTAATCCTGCCATCTGTCAGTGACCCGCCTCAGTAAGCTTCGTTTAATTGGATGCACAGAAGATAAAGTATCCCAAAAAGCTGTTGATGAACACCCATTACATAACCACAAAAAGCGATAGACAAATAAAACTAAGAAATATTATCCTAATTTAAAAAGAATTATATAACTAAATAATCATGCACAAATAATAACTACTCAAGACAATAAACTTCACCAATACCTGTTCAATACGATACAAGCTCAATTCATTTAAATTTAAAGGTATTCCATAATGACAGCAGGTGACTTAACTGTTATTTTTCTTATTCATACATGCCATTAAAAGCACGATAATCGAATGAAATACAGCTTTGCGCTGCCAGTGCGTGTTAGAGCTATTAATAATACTATAAAGGAATGAGGTGTTTTTAAACAATATGATGAATGTCTATGTACGTTTGAAGTGCCAGAGATATTTAATTTAATGAATAGAACGCCTTTTATGGTATTTTATTAAGTGTTTTTTATTGCATACGTCTGGAAAACGAGCAAACGGCTCACCTGGTTACTGTCGGCCAATTAACATTACCAGCAATTGGATCGTAGGATTCTTAAATAAAGGGGTGTGAGAAGTATAATAGGAAAGTAGTAATGGGGTTCTGATAATCATTATTATGTATATACTCTGCATATGCAAAGTTCGCCATCTCACTATACCCCTGTGAGGTGACTCAGATCCCCTTTCAATCTATCTCTCGATTGTAGAAGAGCTCTTTTGTACTCGTAAATTTGTATGAGATATTATTAAAACATTTATTTTTAATTGCGATGAATAGCGAGACGAGTATGTCATTTTCTGATATAGCATCTAAGCAATAGGATCGCTCATAGACTGTACCAAAGCCAAACAACATCATGAATATAAAACAATGCCACTGCGCTCGCCATCCTGAGACATTAGTTGTTAAATCCCACTATGTTTAGTAGTTAATCTAGCTACAATATCCTAGAAACCGGAACACAAGTGTATTTACATTGGTGTTTGGCGAGAGAAATAAAAATTGCGATGGTGCCTACCCCGACGGCCTCTCACATACGATAGAGCTACCACCAGTATATCCATCCTTCTATTACAATGTTGAAACATTAGAATTACCGAAATAACGACAATTAATATGCTGGTTATCCATCAATAATTCAAACTCCCGACACCAAGCGCAAAGTTATTACTGAAATGCAGTCTACTAATTAATCTGCGAGCAAATTGATTGAATCATACTATTATTATAAATAAGGAAGTGTTTGTTAGTTTGTTCGTCTCTGATGGAGCAATAGAGTAAAATAACATTTCATGCATATTGGGTTATTTTTTATTTGTTATTATTTATATCTGCTTTATTGTATACCAGAATGAAAGATGCTTACAAAAACAACCTTAAAAAAAACCTTAGCTGCGATTTCTTCCAGGCAAGCTTCGGATGGGGTGATTCGGATGGATTATTGTAATATTGAATTTATTTCCAACCCAATGAAAAGCAAGAGAGCTGGCAGTGACTGGATGCATGAAGCCAACCTCTGCGTACCTTAGAAAAGGCATATGTCCAGTAGTAGACTACAACGGGCTGATGATGATGAAGATGAATAGCTAATAATTGTTAACTAAATTATGCGAATTTCCATTTTTAGAAGTCGGTATTATTGATGAGCTCACACCAAGTGGAAACTAAAAAGGTTTCTACAAGGACATGTAAGCTTGATGCATATCTGAGTGTGTTCTCCTGTGAATATTATGGCGAATGCTCCAAAGAACTGTTTGTCCGTTTTACAATTTTACCCGTCCCTGTACTTTCCATCTCAGATCTACGCGTGCTGGCTCGCAATTACAAAAGGAAATGCATCCAGCTGTGCATTTCTTGCAGCTTCGTATAATCACAGGCGCAAAACCGCGGTCCAAAGCTAGTGCGTAATAAAAATAACATTCACACGTCCGTCCGTCACGAGTGGCGAATGGCGCAACAAACGTGTAATTAACGCGTTAATTAAACTATAATAAAATGATTTATGCGCTAAATGCTTACGCTAAAAAACCTAGCGTGTGCAACTTGATGGCGAAAAAACACGAGATCGTTTCTCATGGCGACGTCACGAGAGATTCGATAGGGTTATTATTTTATTTTAACTTATTTTCCCTAACTGTTCAGTTAATTTCATCGGATTTGTCAGTAGAATATTGAAAGGGAAGTAAATTCATTTGATCTTTTGACAATGCTCCGTCAGAAAAACTTTGTCACGTATTTTATTTAACTAGTGGTAAGTTTAATATGTGCCTGAAAAGCTGACCATCATAAGAGGTTAATAATCGACGTAAACGTTTAAGGTCAATTTTAATATTCGGGTAAAAGCATGCTAGTATAATTGTATCGGACAGCAAAAAAGACTATCTCAATTGCATTATAGCCTCTATTCATTGTATACGGCATAATTAGGCAATCAAACTAACTTTTAGTCGATACTTAAATACAGCATGATTTACTACGTCATTGCTTGGAACTTTTACTTCCTGTGATTTTTAAAGAATTTCCGCGCGACGTTTGACCGCTTGGTATATGGCGTTTATTATCTGACTTTGAACATCTACCATACTAGGACAGGAGGTGCTATAAACTTCTCCTAAAAATAGAATGGCAAAGGAAATAAAATGAAACACACAAAAAGTCTTATTCGGCCTCCAACTTCTTCCAGGGACAAAATGCCTACCGTTTTTAGTTACATAATATTCAGCACGACATGTAAAGCGTGTCGTGAACATGTCGTACTCGTGTCGTGCTCGTGTCGTAGTCATGTCGTGCCGTGTGAACCCTCTCCTCGCGCAACAATGCTCGTGTTTATTAAATCGTTGGTCAATTTATTGTAAGTTGGCTGTCAGTATGATCGTGTCGGCTCGTTCGGCGGTAATTGAGTTTTTATGTCCGCTACTAATAATTTAGTAATTG
Organism: Hyles euphorbiae; assembly: GCA_023078785.2. Taxonomy (NCBI): domain Eukaryota; kingdom Metazoa; phylum Arthropoda; class Insecta; order Lepidoptera; family Sphingidae; genus Hyles; species Hyles euphorbiae. The sequence goes on along the minus strand of CM041037.1, from coordinate 1,189,529 downwards.
AAGCATATTTTGTGTTCCGTTCGACGGTTTTAACACATTGTAATGGAAGGTTATGTGCCTAAAAAATGTTTTTTGTTAATTATTTTTATTGTATGTGAGGTCGTGTTTGTCTTTAGGACTTTGGGTGTACAATTAAAAGCTTCTTTATCAATCTTAACAAGGTTGAGTAGTTTAAGTATGATTGATTTGAATTAAATAATAAGGATTTTGCCCTTCAGTTATTTCATTTACTGACAAAACTTACTACCATGCACGTCAATACGCGTTGGTCTGTTGGTAACTTACCAGATACAGCTGCCAAAATATTCACGGTAGTTGCGGGTTCCAATCCGACTCTCCTCAGACTTTTCGAAGTCATGTATTGATAATAATACACTATAAAGATGAAGGAAAATATCGTGAAGAAACTTTGCATACCATAGCGATTTGCAAGAATTTCGATGGTATGTAAAGTTCGCCAACTCACAATAGGCCAGTGTGGCTATATGGCCTAATCCCTCTCAATCGTATTCTTGAATGTAGAAGAGGCTCGTGCTCTGTAGTGGAACGTAAATACCCAGATACCAACATTAGTTTTTTGTAAGACAAAATGTTACTCCTTGATCTAGTCTCATTGATTGGTTTAAAAAGACCAAGAATTTTGGTTGAGCTGAAAAATGGACCCTCACGCTCACCTTAAGTATCCTGAGAAGAGAGCTTAGAGTATGTATCATAAAGAAGGAGTGCTGTCATACATTTGCGTCTTCAAAAACCTAGATATTTTCTTGTTCGTAATGTTGGTAGCACTGCTATTATTGAAAATTTACCTAGTTATTTTTAAACAAATTGCTGTAAATTCGTCATAACCGAACATATATTTAGCTAGTATCTTTTTAAAACGAGTTTCTATGTTAAATTGCTCTATACTATTCATTTCCATTTTTCTTTCCATGTTATTCGCGTATGTTGGACAATCTATCACATATCAGCCAATAAGAGGGCAAAAAAGGTGTCACGACACCACCATTTTTATCCGAGTTTTTGGAGTACCAGCGCTCCCTCTATTTTATTTTTATTGTTTAAGGAAAACAAACAGTACAAAAATAATACATATAACATTAAATATGATATAACTAATACATAGACCAGTAAAAGTTTTACTAATAAATATTAAATACACCGCAACATCTAAAACAGACCAAAATTTGTTTTACAGTTAGAAAAAATAAATTATTTCTAAATACTCTAAGATAGAGAGTAAAAATACAAATATGTATCAAACAAAAAAATACAACCCAATATATTTGTACCCGACTGTACATACATAATTAAAAATAAGTACAACTTTATCTTCACCATCTCGATGTATGTAATCGCTATGTAATTACGCGTGTGTAGTTTTTACAACACTTATATGCCACTCCGGTAACAAGGAAAAAATTGCGGTTGGCTCACTACTTAAATTGATAAAAGTCATTGTCTTTTAATTTTAATGTTTCTTTGTTGCTTTGTGTAGTTTAACTCGTCTTTTTTAGTGCAAAATGGTGCAATGGACAAAAAATGGCTATAGGTTTTGAAACAATCATTAAATAATCTAATTCTTGTATAAAAAGAAATTTCATTCTCTAAAATTTTGATAATGCTTTTTTTCAAATATTTTCAAACTATTTGATTGAATGTATATTTACGTTTACTTCCAGAGATTTCCTAAGATCGTTACCGGGATTAGAGAAGGATTGTGGAAGAGTAAAAAGTAAGTAAGAAGGGATTGTAGTCTTTTTCGGTTCGGCTGGATATTAACAATCGCTTCTTCTTTTTCTGCCGCCAGGCAGAGGTGTGTAAGCGTTATTGTGTTTCGGTTTGAAGCACTTTGTAGCCAACATATACTACAAAATAAGAAACTTAACACCTCATTTCTCATGATCATGAGCGATTTACAGTGTTGAATATTGATAAAAATTACTCATTCACTGACAGTCTCCGTGGCCCAGTTGGTCAGGGAGCCGGTATGAATTGAGAGGCCGTCGGTTCGATACCCGCACCCAGACAAATGATTATATAATTCACAAGTATTTTTTAAGGTCTGGATGTTTGTGGAGGAGACCAATGTTGCTCATATTTATTTACAGATGTGACTTTTAGCGTGAGTCGGACGCATAGTGCATCTTGTCGTTTGTCTATTAAAAATACCCTTCAATTCTACATTCCCAAAGCTGGCAATATATTTTTCGATTTCCATTTCTATAATAGGTATGGTGTAATTGCTTTACATCATGCAAATACAGTGCAAGGTACATGCAGCATGCTAATTTTAATGGACACAGGAACAAATTAATTTATTCATAGAATGCTGCCACCCACGTTGCGATTTTGCTTTTTTTGCGAGCTCACTTCCATCTGCCGGGAACCAATCGTTCCAAAGCATTACCTATAATGTAAATTCTACAACTAAAGGTAATACTCACGCAGTCTAATTCTAATTCTTCGAAGTCCGGTATCATTTATGAGTTGATAGCTGGTGGTCCATGTAACTAAATAATATAATTAGTCCTATTATTGAAGTTTATGAAAATTTCGAGTAGTTAGAAATATTAAAACAGCCCTGACTAATTAAGACAAACAAATATAATTTCTGTTCTATTCAGTTTAAGAAGAAAGAGATTAAATAGTGTTTAGCCAAACCAATCTTTACTCTTCGTGCGCCATTTTGTAATAGCACTCAGAGTTTAATATCCCTAGGTTCTGTTTATGGCTGAAGAATCTCAAGCTCCTGTCCAAAGATGAATGCCAACACAACGACTAATTGTCACGAACAAAAACATTGTCGTTGTCATTTTTACAATTCTTTAATTATCGTCATTAACGTAATCAAGGAATCAAGGAATTTGTTAACATCGCAAAAAATCAATAGTTCATGTTACGTTGCGTAAAACTTGTAACATGCAAAAACTAAGGCAAAAACATTGTATATGTCGAATGAAGAAAGAGGAATTCCATCCACATTTTAATAGTTCCAATACTTGGAAGAATTAATTAGTAATACATCAAGCAGTCATGTCTGTGTACTGAGGCAATTTGAATTAATTTGAATAGTTTGTGTATTAGGCACGATTGTAGCGTGTGATGTTGTAATTAATGTTTCGAATAGTGCGAATCGCTTGTTTTTCTTAGTAGGTATGATGCATATCCTCAACAAACGAGCCAGTTCCAATAAAGTAATATCATCGTCATAAGTTAACTGGGATTACTTCTGAATAGGTAGTGATTCATATAATTGAAACGCAATCCTTGACTTCCTCCTTTTCCTTTTTCTTCATTCAACATCAGCCATTCCGTGGAGACCGTCCCCAGTTAATTCTTTTTTATTATTGCGATCTAACAGTGTAAGTTTGACGAACAAATAATCTTGCTAAAACCTTTAGTAATTCTGTTAGACATACTCAAGATTAGGAGACCGGGTGAAAACAAAATAAATGAACCTAAATTATATGCCATAGCAACGCTTAGATTGCAATAAAAAGATATCAACAACTAAGAGGTTTTTCACGCAGACTGATCATAATCATCAGTATCATCATCAGCTTAGGTCTGCTGCTTGCTGCTGCCACCAATTTTAGCAGACCTTTCCCATGCCAAAGACGCTAGACTTAATAAACATACCTTTAATGTTAACTAACCTGCCTCAGACCTTTCCCATGTAAAAGACACTAGACTTAATATCAACCAAACCCATAGTCATCAAACCCAAAATTCCTGCAGATGTCCAAGCGCAGATGCAGTAAACTGCTAGTCCACATATGAAAAGTCCCTTCACCGGCACGCGCAACTTGAGGCCTGCCGAGGCATGCGTAATTGGTGCAAAAACTGCGCCAGTGCCACCGGAAACGTGTTAACGCAATAGAATGCTCGTACTACATAGTTTTCTGTTGGCTAGGATGTGACATGTGGACTGAGGACAAGTGGCGCCCTCTTTTTTATTTTTGGAAAGTTACTTTGCTTTGCAAATGTACAGGGGGTGATGGAGGGTGTAATAAAAGTAAGAAGTAGTGTTGGACAGTGCGAGAGACAATATGAGTCTCTCGTTTAAAAATAGTAAAAGCAGCAACTAAAAATTTACATATAGTTAGCTGTTCTGCCGACTTTTAGCTATCTTTAGTATTGAAATATGTCAAATATTAATCCACCGTTATAATGCAGTTGGGATTGGTGAATTTTATATTCTTACTATCAAAATTAATTTGGAGAAGTTTTAGGTACAAGTAAAAGTTAGATAAAAATTTAATACTGATGTATTTCCCATGTTTTCTTTTCTATTCAATTCAAAAAATAACTCTTATTTACCAACAATTTATACTCGCGAGATTTTGAAAATAGGCTCAACTCACAGAACAGCGCTTCGAAGCTTCGATGTCGCGTCTCTTCATTATCTTCTTATATAATTTATTAACGTAACGTAATCTATTTAATTTCCATTCCAGTCTACATGGCAGGTTGTATCACCAGAAGCGTGGACCAATAACACTATAGCTTTTAAGGTAACGCACGTCCGTCGTTGCGAGTCATGAAATAGTTCGGATGCCGATCTCATGTCTTCGATGTGTCCATTCTACGATTATAGGATTTTTATAATGTGTGGCAAAGATCTCTCCTTGTAAAAAAGAATGGGAGTTCTTGCAATAAGAATTTAATTCATGACATATCTACTTTTTCAAACAAAAACCCAATAAATTAGGATTGCAGCTTGATTCTGCAAAATCTCAGATTCGAATTCTACTTAAAAAATGAAGAAAGCAGGTGTTAAAAAAATAAGAGTGGGTCAGGTTACATCATTAGTACAATAAGGTAACAGCACCAGTAATATTGTTTTGTTGTTTTAACGGCGTAGCGGTTCTACGGTACGATTACAAAGCTGAGGTTCCGGGTTCGGATCCTGGGTCGGGCAAGGTGATATTGGTCATTGGATTTTTCTATTCATTACTAGAGTCAGGATTTTTTTCCAGATATGGCGATGGGTTCGCCCCTTATGACATTGTGGGACGGAAAATACACGGCGAAATGTGAGGGTACTGGTCCCTTCTGCCTCTGCCTACCCCTTCTGAGAAAATAGGCGTGAGTTTATATATAACTTTATTTGAGACTAAATCTAAACTACTACTAAAAAATGTAGAATAGCTACACACGTAGGACCCTTTCACTTACTATCCCTTTACAAGAATTTAATAATAAAATCAGGATATGAAACTCGACAAAACTTACATTTACCCAGCCAATCGCAATCCGCCACTAAAACCTTATCTAAACCATTTCGAAGTTGACAAAATTTGATGGTGAATTAAAATGAGCTCACTTCACCGAAGCTACCACATTACACGAACTGGTTCCATTTATCGCCATCGGGTTAGGACCTATAAACTTTCAACGACATTAAATGTAAGGAAAGCGATTACCACAAAATGGAAAATGTATACATTCGTTGAAACAAATATGTTTTGAAATGTTGTCCAATATTTTTGGGATAATGTTTAGGTTTTAGTTTCTTTGTATTTTTTGTCGCGTATGTGATTTGATCTCTATTTGTCATAAATTTAATTTAAGATTCGTGCCATGGATATAGCTGAGTACGCCACTCAATGGGTGGGCTTGTGGGTTAATAATAGAGAAAACGTTGACTTCATCAGCGCTTTGATAAAAATGCAACATTTTATGCAGGATGGGATTTATTTGATTAGTAGCCAATCAAGCATCGGTTTTCAAATCACCAAGAGTAATTTTAATGCAAAATAACGACTACTACAATTTTCTAAGTGGCACCAAAATATTACTATTGTCTTCGGTAAAACTAGTTTGTTGCTACTAAAATTGATATTTTGCTCTAAGCGAAAACTCCAGATCCGCTTTATTCATAAAATTCATTTTATCAATCATTTGTAATTAATATACTCATAAATTCAGAGCACATAAAAACACACGACCACCAAAAGACAAATAAATTTGAATAAAACAGAAACAAAGTCCACACAACACATTGAAAAACAACTATTACGTGCCAAAGAACAATAAAATACATATACAATTGTAAATTTACAAAATTAAAGGCAATAAAATGGAATACTCAAAGATCTCAGCATAAACGTAAACAATATAATTGATTCTTATACCGTAGACGAACTTGCGTTAACGTCCCGAGCCGCTCGTAAATTTCATCTTTATCGCTTTATTCACCAGTCATTAAGGTTTTATATTAGAATTATGCGTTATTAATTTTAGAAAACGACTTTTAAATTTATGACCCGCTACGGGTGTTGGGTCGTTTTACGATTGGACACGTCATAGATTATTTTGAAGCGTGATAGAGTGGTTGATTTGTCGAGGCCAGCTTCGTTTGATTGGAGACATGATGTTATTGTGGGATTAGGATTGATATTTGGTGGGATATTTTATGTGTAGGATTATCGTCACGTGCTTGATCTTTTCATGTATTTTAATTACCTATCCTGTGTGGTACTTGATTTGTTTGACTTCGAAATTTCTAAAAAATGTCAACTCGTTGCGTAGAATTAATTTCCAAATGTATCTACTGTTTAAGTAATACATTTTTGAGATTGAATATTAAAAGAAGAATTCGCGCAATCATTTACGTAGCACATCCTGAAAGAATTATTACAGGTATCTGCAATTTGCAATCGTTAAAGAAAATCAGAATCCTCCAACTTTTAAATTTAAAACATACCTAATGTCTGTAGATTTTCTATCCATCAATCTACGTAGCTGTGAGAACACGTCCTACGTATCTGATATTAAATAATCTATGATTATAGAGAAGAAACTGGTCGCACATTATATTAAACATGTGATTTAACTTCGGTGTCAATTGCCAATGTATTAATTAATGTAATTTGTATGATTAAAATGTGCGTCGATATGGCGATGGGAGCAGTTTCATAAGCAACTGTTGTAACATTTCATGTGATTTTCATATAAAGTACTTTATCAAATGGATAACATGTGTAAATAGGTCATTATACTACTGATTAATGTATTTATACGGTATTAGGTTTCTTATGTTAAAATAAATTGCCTACTATTTTATTTTTTATTATGGAAAATTGCGAGATGAGCAGGATGCTTGCCTAATGAGAAACTTCGTGCGTAACCATAAATGAGAGTAATATCAAACAGAATTAATTATTTTATTGGGTTCTCCGCTTTGGTAAAGAGCTCTGCTCGTTTAGGTTGTCTATCATGTAGTTATCATAAAATTAACATACAAAAAATCTCTAGAGAGACGAATTACATTAATGAAAATAGATTAAAACTAAAGGACTAATTTCAATAAGGACAAAATGAAGAAGATTTTACTCATACATTAGTTTATTATGAGAACTAATTACTGCTATTTGAAGTCGAATTTTTAGTAAGACGTAGACACCGTTCAAATGAAATTACAATTGGTTGCATGTTATTGTCCAACAGACACATAATTTTCACTTTTAAATCCACTTTGAAATAGAAGAATAGATATTTTTTAAACACAAATAAATACTTCACATTTAGACCAACTAAATGCAATTCCAACAAATAATCCATTACTCAAATCTGTCAACACAATCAGAACTTCGAGTATGGTACAGAAATATGTCAAATTGAAATATTCTAATGGCCGTAGCGATGTCATTTAAAACGGCGCGTAGGCGAGCGGGCCCAGTCGATCTTTGTAAATTTATTGAGACATTTAATGGCGGGATGTATGAAAAAACTACATTATGACTGTGTCAAAAACATAATATTTCACTAATGATAACGAGATGTTACGGATGTTTGTCGGAATTTATCGGTTATATCCAGATTATTTTTTGCGGAATTTGATTTAGATTTTGATGGTTTATTTGTCATTTTTTTTATATTGATGAATCGAAGTCTAATGCTAAATGTAGTAGCTACTCTTCAGATTGGGAATCTCAAGATAACCATAAATGTCAGGTTAGCAATTAAAATTCATCGAAATTGAATTGGCGTGTGCAAAATTTGGAACTACAATTCAATATTTAAAAAATCTAGTTGATGCTTCGTTTGCGACATATTTTCATAATACAAACAACAAATTATTTTTGCGAGAAATCAATTGTATTATTAGGTCCAAATTATAAAAAGTGAAGTGAGAAAAGCTGCTCCTAATATTTTGAAAACAGCATAACAATGCGTTCGAACGCAAAAATATCGTAGACAATATTATATACCTCCTGTGGGTATGTATACATAATTACCTGATATGATTACAGTATCTTATATCTGCTTCCAAGTTTCTTACATAATATAATAGTATTATAATCATCTAAAAAAACTTATTCGACTCTTTCATAATATCCTCTGTAAATTGATCTTTAGATTTACGACCATTTGGAAATCCCATCAAAAAAGCTATCGTGTCACGCAAATTTCATAACCAAAATAAATTACCCATTTCTGAGCTATATTTATAGCCTATTCTCAAACTATACCCATAAAATAATTAATAGCAATATTAATAAAATTAATTTATAATAACCATTCGTAATAAATTCATGACATTAGCAAAACGATTTATATTTAATAATCACGAATAAAAAAATATAGAAAACATAATTATCTACACTCATAAATTATAATGTCTTTGGTAATATGTTCCGAAAACGCTTATTTGCATATTTGTATACTAATAAAAAATGTTTGTATGTTACATTTGGTGAATTGTATAGGAGTTTTGATAGAGTTTTTTAGAACTTCTGTAACAAGACTGTCATCGAATGCTTTCGTGCTGCGGATATGTCCTTCCTACGAAAGCACACGTTTGAATGATTCAGGTATTTATTTCGGGTTTGGGTTTATTTTTTATTTTTGGTTTGTATTTATCTCAAATATGAGATAATAAAAAATCTCTCGTATTTTCAGATGCCACGACACAAGACTCAATCTTAGTATAGAGTCAGAACTTTGTATGACTGTTGGATGTAAATATGTTGGCATAATTGGGTAATTTAAAAATTCTGTCTAGGTATTATATATACGCATATTCTACATATGACAGGTACTTCAGCATTAGAGGTTACCATAGGATCTCTTAAAACGCTGCTTGCGTTCTTCCTTAGTTTCTTTTTAGGAATCATCATCATCATCAGCCCATCCGCGTCCACTGCTTCACATAGGCCTCTTCTATGGCACGCCACTAGGCTCGATTTTCAGCCCATCGTCTCCAACCGCTACCAGCTATCTTTCGAATATCCTCACTCTACCTGGTTGGAAGGCGTCCTACTCTACGCCTTATTTCCTAATATTGTCTTTGAATCTTTCTCACACATACACAATGCCACAATCAAATGCAGTGACTTGTAGAGATTTCTAGCCAGTAAAAACAACACAGGCGAGAGTAATACAGACCTTACGGACAAATGATAACCCAGATGAGACAATCAAGAGTAACTTTCCTGATTGAGGCTGTTGTGGAAAAGGCATAAGCTTAATCTGGCATTATTATATAAACCAGTCACGTTAACACTCATGGCTTCCTAGTACGATACCACGTCTCGTATTGTATAATAGAACGTAAAACGTTTTTGTCTTACAAAATCCAGACCAGCAACAAATGTTTGTAGATTAAACAAATATAAGTCTCGGTGATGTCGAACCCATAATTTGAAACAGCTGGCATGTTGAAATGAAAATGAAAATTGTTGAATGTACAACATGCTATTAATTATTTAGATTTAGTCACATTTTGTGATCTGTGTGTTGTCTTCACCAGAGAAGAATGGGTAAGAAACTCTAGCGTTGCTTTTTTCAAATTTACAATACAGTGATTGTACTGAAGTTGCAGATTAGTTTAATTCAGAGCAGTTTACAAATGATAATAATCAATTGAATGACAATAATATTGGTTAAGTCAATTTTATACAGTTGAGGAACACAGAATCACTATTCCGCTATGTACATTTTTATACACTGTTCCGCTAAAGCTGTTTAATGACTGAGCAACGGAGACTGTCAAAAATATAAAAAAGAATTGATAAGCGAACATGAAATAATAATCAAAATACTTGTCGTAAAAATCGCGGGACGCACTCAGTCGCCAATAAAAAGCGTATGTCATTAATTTTTATTTGTTTTATAGTTTAAAGACGATTAAGCAGGGTCCCCACTGGCAATTTAATAATTGGCTGCTCGCAAATTATTAAATTGCCAGTGAGACAATCCTCAATGAGAAATAACTTGGTAACATTTAAAAACAATAAATGGTGACATGTTTATGTCGACAAGTTACGTGGTTATTACCAAAAATTATGTATTGGTCAATTGTAATGCAGGAAGGGGAAATAAAAGTCACTTTTTTCTACGCAACGGCTTAATTCCTAGAATCACTTTAACATTATTTGGCTTTTCTTGGAATCGCATTATCTTTATTTTTCTCACAAAATCTGTATACAAGGTCTTGTAAATTAACAAACAGTTAACTTACTTTTACTACCGTATTTAACTTGTGTACCCTTGATAGAAGGGAGAGGTATATACAAATTTCAATGTCATGATGTGATGCCGCTTACCATCAGGCGGGCCGCTAGCTCGTCTGCCTACAAAGGCAATAAAAAAAATAAATAAAAAACAAAAAAAAAAAAAAAAAAACTACTTACTTTTCATTTGACTCTACTGTTTTAGCTTTTATTATAATTTATTTTTATATTGTCTAAAGTTGACTAATTCTTCCTCACTGAGAGCTTTGGCGATGCGAACTCACTCAATTAATATATTACTATGTACGAAATGTTGAGAAGTAGTTAAGTATTCGTGGAAACAATGGAATCATTATTCCTACCTAAAGAATTAAAAATTGTATTCAGTGGTATTGACTTCAAAAATCAAACAAACAAGCACTTTTTTACACTTATTTAAATATTTCACTTTTTATGATCTGTCTACTCACTTTTGTATTTTGTATTTTTTATTTTAATGTATTATTGTTATTGGCTGGCTTGACGCGCGGACGTCACTTAAGGAGTCACTGAAAATCAGCGTTATGTTGTGGTTTGCACCACATCATAGCATAAGCTGAGTGGAGTGGACCTACCAGTCACAGCCCCGACCAGTCTTTTTTTTTGTATTTTTATTCTGTGTTTTTTTACAACAATGCCTGTGTATGTTGCGACTGTGACAAATAAATCGTATTTCTTTCTTTCAAATTAAAATAAATTTTGGAGTAAATTGATTTGCCCTATGATATGACATGTTATGGAATACCACTGAGTAAATTACCTGAATTGGGTATTGGGCATAGAAATGGCTCAAATAAACCTCCTAGACCAATATACTATCTGTACCCACGGAAACTACCGCTTGAATGACATAGTGAATATCAACCAAGTGGAAGACTATTACATCGTAATTGGAGCGTTGAAAAACAAATTTAAATTTCAATTCTTATCGCGAATAATTTGTGTGGAAACGTGAACAATAAATTAAAAACTACACGCAAATTAGACGTTAATCAATGCTATTATTTTGTAGCACTTTGTGCATATTTGTATGTAAATGTATACTTTGTAATGCAAATTAGTTAAGGATAGAGTTTTGTGGAAGCTATTATTATGGTAATTGGCAGGTGGGATCCTATAATTATTATAGCTTAGATCTTGCTTCGAGTCTCATAAACTTGTCAACTAATTTTATTTTTTTTATTGCATAGGTCACTGCCGCCGGCCGGTAAGTGATCACTGCCGCCCATTTACATCCAGAATGCTTGGACCATGTGTGTGTTGCCAGCCCATCAGATTGAGAGGAAATGGGAACGAAAAACGGTGGGGAGATGAGGGGTATTGGGCATCCTGAAATCACACACCGACCGAAACGCGACAGCATGGCTGTCGCTTCACATCGGTGTCCTGCGAGATAATGGTACCAAAATGGCCCCAGATGAGACAACAGCGAGGCTCTTACACTTTAAAGATAGATTTAATATGTAATAACATGAAGTGTTTTCTTCTTCCCATAAAAAATGAATTAAGCAGGCCGGTATATTTGTTTAAAGTCAATATTGTAAGCACATATAGGTGTAATGCGGTTATTTTGCAATGCCAAAATTAAAACGTTAGAGTACATCGTTCCCAAAATAACACCTTGATTTTGTAAATTGGCTTATTAATAATTTTCCCTTGAGGGGAAGTTCAGGCATTATCCTACCTAACTTTGTTTTTTGTTGAAATTAAAACGGATTTCATTTAATTTTCTTTTAATTGAAATATATACAGAGCAGATTAAAGACCGCTCTTGAAGAAAAACATAGACAATAATTTAAAAAATAAACGAATGCTATAACAATAAACAACTTTGATGATGTATTATGTTATTAAAACTGCGAGCTACTACACTAAAGCGAAGCATTAAATGTCCATCTACAAGGTAGACAGAGAAGCCAAATGAGATTCCAGAAATCGCTGATTGAAGGTCGTCTCCAGCAGTTCGCATTGGAAAATCTCAGGGAAGGCCTATGTTCAGCAATGGACTCCTTTGGCTGAATTATAAAGAATGAAAGAGACAGCTGTACTCTAAGATATATTGCCCTAAGTTATACCATAACCAGTATTTCCGACCTTTTAGTAACCTATCCAATTTATTGTCATTTTATTGATTCTCAATAACCAATGAATACATCCGCGTTTACATTGTCGTAAATAACTGTTCATCGATAACAACTCGATTATAAGCCATCAGGCTGCTAATGGCCTTTGAATGATACAACACTTATCAAGTGCCTTCCGGATTCTGATAGACGTGTTACGTACAATGGGTGTCTTTTGTATTGAATATAAATTGTCTAGGATATACTTCACTGATTGTATTAAGAAGATATCTTCGTAAAACGAATGGTAGAAACAGAAAAGCTCTTTGTCTTATAAATTGGAAGATAATAATATTAAATTCAATTACAATTTGATTCGGATGTATCTTGAGTGATGCTCTAAAATGGTAGCTAGAAGCACACTTCATTTATTTTGAACGATAGCCTAAATTTTGACTAATATTTATAGTTTTCGATATTTTAATGATATTCAGCCAAATGAAACGACACAACTTTTTATTTATTTAACACTTACTAATACTTTATCGCTATTTTAGAAAGTGGTCACAATCTCGACATGCTGATGGCGCAGTTATGCTTAAATCAATTACTGCATCAATGAAACATGTAAACTCAATGTATTACACGAATTCCAGGAAGCTAAGGATTATGGTTAAAACCCTTACAGATTACCAATAATAGCTTGTTTATAGAACCGCCATACTTACTGCCAGTTACCATCATACCCGAGCCAACCACGCGTATCTAAATTGGCCGGACACTTTAAATTTAACATAACCAGCCTATTTTCCCGGTAACACAATATTTATTCATGAATCGATGTAATTATCGTTTTAAAATTCATTATAAACGACTCATGCGTGGAATGATCAATTGTTAATGTTGTTTTAAGTTTTTTATTCGTTTGTTTTGCATCGTTCCCTGTCATGTGGAATTATTGAGTGTGCTTTGCATAATTTATTTACATTGTTGATATTTATGAATTTAATGCAGACGTTGGATGATTGTTCGGAGCATGATGGGAATGTCATGACAGAGCAATTACTGTTTGGGTAGCGTTATGATGTCATTAAGTATTTTATTTATATCCTTGATTCCTTGTATCGGCTCAATTGGTTGGTCTGCGTTGTATTGACTTCCAAGAGACAATCATCTGCCGTCAATTCATATCTTAATGCTAATATAGTATCAGGTGCAATGTTAACATGCCAAGCCAATATCATAAAAACCTGATTCCCTCTCAATTGTTCTTGGTGTAGTAATTCATCCTGGATTAAATTCTGAATACGGAGAACCTACTTTGTAAATATCTTAACTTGAAAATAATACTCAGATAAGAATTGACGTCAGGCAGATGTTTCATTGGCAGTCTTCATTTTATTTGTCATGAACCAAAACTGGTTCATTTACCAAACATCCTACATGTAAGGACAAACTATCTATTCTTCCATTATAGCAATCATCAGCGTAAATCACACCTATACCAGGCGTGATCACAACTACACACAGTTCGTGATCTGGCCATCATAAGTCACTCGGTCATAACAAGAATATCCGGAGGCGGGTAATACGTCATAACCGCTGGAGGCTTTAGTAATGCTACAAAACTGGCGTTTCATTAAAGCAGTATAAAGTCAGTTGTAAAATAGGAATTAATGGCCGCCATATAACCTTGTTATCGGCTATCGGGCTATGAAGTTTGAATGGGCATTAAACGTTTTATTTCTCCCATGCCTGTTGAGTTAGCTAGGTTTATTCTACGTAAAAAGTTGTTATTCAAATTTGTACCTTTTAAATTTATGTTGGATGCTTCTGATTTTGTTTTATTATTTTTTTATGTTAACATGTATATGGGAAAGTGATGTGCTGGAATAAAGATGTTGACTGAGGAAGAACGTGAGAACTGATTTTGCGTTAAGATATTAATATAATCATCAATACAGCGCAACTAGCAATGTATTATCCAAGCAAATACTCCTATTGAAGTATTCTCACAAAATTATTGAAAGAACCTATTTTACTTTTCCATCCTATGAAAAGAAGCTAAACATAATTACTTAATCGGCAATAAAAAATATTTTTCACTGATCGACATCCTATTTGGACCATACTTAATTGACTATGGGGTGTAATGTAGTGCCTTTGGCAATCAACGAAAAAAGCTTTTAATACACAAATATTGAAAAAGTAACAAATAAGAGGTACCAAGTAGAACACACATTTGTGCTGTTATTTGACAGCCTCCGTGGCGCAGTTGGTTAGACGCCGCCTGTGAAACGAGAGGCCGCGGGTTCGATCCCCGCACCGAGAGAAATGTTTGTGTAGCCCACAAGTATTTCTTCCGGGTCTGGGTGTTTGTGAGACCGAAAAGTCTCTCGTAGTTCCTGATACCCACGACACAAGACTCGATCTTAGTGTGGGGTCAGGACTATGTATGTGACTGTTGGGTGTTATTTATTTATTTATTTATTTATTTATTTGAATGGTGCATAAATATTATACACGCGTCATATAAAAATTCTTAAATTTTTCACATACTATAAAAGACCTTGAACCACCTATTATGGTTTCTATAAAACATTTATTTGGCCGTGGGCGTAAAGAATCAATTAATTATCTACAAGAGACATATCGATGTTTTATAATTAATATCGATGCTTGAGTTTTGTTTGGTGTATGTGTAAATTGGGTGATTAATTGATGATTACGTATGTTATTTATTATACTGTGGGTGGAGGTCGTTTATTTATAGTATATTATTATTTGAAGATTAAAAAGATATTCATTTATATTTAGTGGGTATTGGGACTATACTGGTCGTTATGGTACAATGAACAATGGTCATTTTAACCACAGTGATTTTTAAACACTATTTATCAATTGACTGTTGACAAAATTATGCCAGAATGCTTGAAATCTCATATGCATTGGTCGACCGCGCAAAGAAACATACTTCCTTTTAACCTCGGTCTCAAGTTCTGACTGCTCGTAATTTCTCTACAATTAATGTAAATTGTATGGTAAATAATATAATAATATAATGATATAAGGGATTGTTAGGAATATTATTACAGCTAATTAATCGACGGCAAATCAAACATTCAATTGATATAAATTTATATATTTTATTATAATGATTTAACGTTATCAATGAATCATTCATGTCATTCTTCATAATCGCAAGATTAAACTTACATAATATACGGCATAATATTTGTAATTATGTGTTATCATGCACATAATAAATTGGACTCATAAAGTATATGGCAGCTACATTATCTATTAGCTGGTTAAATAAAAACAAAGTAATAAATTACGATTTTCCCATATCCCCCTGTATAATTAAAGAGGCTCGAGGCACGGAAAGAACGCATTATGCCGACGCTTATCTATGCATCCATTAAGCAACATTTATTATTTCTACAATTTTGCACTTTGTCTATTCACAAAAACCATAATTTGCATATTCACAACTAATCTGAATAATGTATAACATGCAAACAATATAATTATCCGACAAAAAGGCATTAGCGTACGGAATATTCATACAAAACAATAACAAGAACACTTGTTACTTATAGTGTTTACCTGCATTAGCATAATAAAATGTTTAGCGCAACTGAAACTCACGCACACACGTGTAGAACTAAAATAGACTCTAACGCACACATGTGGGGCTTAATTCTGATTGGCTGTTGAACGTGTGTTGTGCGAACATCTCCAGGGGCTCATAACTCTCGGCCGCGTGCGCCGGCGGCGTATTATTTTTAAATTATTAACGCTGTAATGGAATAATTCCGATATGCTAATGTTGCGACGAACGAGCTGCGATCACGATATGCACCACAGATTATATTTAAATAAGTAACGCAAGTAGGAATCATATTGAATGTGTTGAAATCTGCTTTCTGAATTATTCATATATTTTTAGAGAGAAGAATTGTTGTTTTGTTTAAAGCATGAATATAACGTAAGAATTACTTGATTTTACGAATGGTTAAATATACAGAGTAATAGAATAAATCATTTTGTACCCCTATGGCTTTGCCAAAATGTAAATACCATATCAAAATCAAATTAAATTATTTTGACGATCGAGATTTATGTAGTTGGTAGAGAATATTATTTTTACATCCAAAAAATCTAGATTCAGTTTGTTCATTTAGCGCAGTGCAGTATCTTACTATATTTGCATCATGATAAGCTTTTATGTCTTATTTTTTGACTTTATTAGCTTGAGAGATCTCTTTTTGTATCCAACATATATAATTATAAATATTGAGGACCCAGATCACAATATTGTCGTAACTCTATTAAGTAAGTTATTATTGTTTACGTAAACGAATTTGACCACATCAATTTGACTATTCTCAATTTACAATTAACAAAATTTCACTTACCTCATGCGACTTCTCCTACCGCATGAAGTGCACTGTGTCAAAGCCGTTGAGGCCACATACACGCCTAATTGCCTGACACTTGCAATTTGTATGCGCGCCTAGTCCGCCATCAACCCACGGCTCAAACCAATACATTTGAAAGCATTATAATTAATCATCATTTAAGGATTTTTATAAATGATACTCACTTTATAAGGATTTTTAAGCTACGATCTTCGCTCATTGGTGGCTAGATTTGGGTGAGAGACGATGACGTTTACACTCAGTGGCATAAAGTAGCCCATCTTGAGAAGATTTTGATGATTTGATATGACCATTCTACAGCCCAGGGATTGTAGACAAGAAATGAGAATGAGTAGAATGCGATTATCGCAGTAAACGATCTAGTAAAATAATTAAGGATGATTACGAACACATACAGTTTGTTGGTAATCGCAGATAAGTTCCCACTCTTCGACAGTGGAAGATTAAATAGGAAATGGAAATAGCAAGTTAGTTAAGAATTCAATTTTAGAGATTTTATAATTTGCACATACACATTTGTAATATAGGCTATAAAGCTATGGTCTCCTAGGTTGGATAGTTAGATCAAATAATCCACTATGTCAGTACTTATTGATAAACATTATTTTCTCAAGACCGGAAATTTTCCCGATAGAGTTAACGTCAGCCAGGCTTCCAGTTGTAAAAGTATAAGCAAAACTATTCAACAACATGAATAAACATCTAGTAATGCCGATCTACGTAAATGGCTAAGAACATGATAGGTTTTTTCTTGAACTGTTAGAATGCTTACCATCTAATTAAATTAATAAAAGGAACATGAATTTCAAATAAGCTGAGTCTAAGACCAGGACTTTAAAAGGAGCCGTAACACTGTAAAAAATACAGCAAGTTTATCACACCGCCGACGCCCATCCAAACATGGACAAACTGAGAAAAACCCGGATGCCAGGCCATAAAAAATTAACTGATCCAATTGCGATTACATTATAATTTTTTACTGCAACAATCATAGCTCATACCTCACAATTACTGTGTCAGATCCAAGATAGATTACATTTTATGCACTGCAATTACTACTTCCCCTAATTAAAATACAGGCAATAGATTATCTGAGCGTTGTAATTAAATATGATGCGATTTGTGTTGGCGAAAAGGCTAATTTTAACGTCCGAAAATCATTAGAGTGGAAGTATCAAAATTATGTTCATAAAAAATAATTGGTCACCAACCTAATCTAATGATAGGCGTAATAACGCTGTTAAGTATTTGGTTCAAGTAGATTTATTACGCTAGAATAAAAAAGCTTATATTTATCAAACCAATATCAATATGATGGCAAACGCAGTACCGGCCGACCATACGAAGCGGACAGGCAATCAGGAAATTGCTGTATTCAAGACACTTCCAATAGATCGCTTTGAGGGAACGCTTTGTTCACCAGTAAATTTCACAGCAGCCTACAGGGCTGTGGATAATTATCCTACAATACATAAAATATCAAAAGAATTGGTATTTAGACGTTAACTAAACGAAGCAACAGCCCTTCTGTCATGTTACATTTGGTCAGTCAGAAGGAAGTTTAAGTTAACAATCATCTTATTTTCCCTTGGTATGAGAATTCACTCAAGTCAAAGCACCATTCCTAAAATGTTACGGTCGTTAATAAGTGACGCTAGTCACTTTCCACGATCTAGATTTGTTATTATAAAATAAATTATCAGATCTTGGCACAAATTACCCAATAAAAATTGCGTCTATAAATTCAAGATTACTTGGCAGTAACCTCAACGTATTTTTATTGTATAATCAGAGTAGTGGTAATTCATAATTGTTAATAAATGGTGTTTCCTCAATTTTACAACTTTATAAATTGAACATAAACATAAATGTTAAGGTTGAATTCTGCAATTAATCACGGCGTAACATTGTTGGTTTACACGTAAACGGTCATTAACGAAGCGAGGTCGCTCACTGAATCGGCAGGGTGTAACTAGTTTATTAATGATAATGATTTAATAGCGTATGTGTACTTGTATCTCAGTTTAATTGATGAAGCTTTGGCTTTAGCCTATCATACTGGTACAATTGTGGACTGAGGTATAATTAATTTTATTAGAAACTAAAAGGCAGTTAAGGGGTATTAAAATGGCTTCAGATCTTGTTTCTTGATGACTTTTGTAAAAATCACAGAAATATCGATTATCAATCTTATCGGCCTATGCTCTTTTATGAGCAAATCAAAATCGCTGCCGAAGTATTATGGAGTTACTCAATTCGGGCGGCTTCCAAGATGTCGTTGTGAAATCCTTAGGCGGAGAAATGACAAACATAGCATAATTTTTCTTCCCCTACTTAATAATTGAATTTAAATCATTTATCATAATGGAATACATGTTATTCTTCAGCTTCAGAACACAATTTCCGTCTAATATGGCTTCCGTCTAAATGTGCAATATTCTGCAGTTCTAAAAGATTTTAAAGTAAATTAAACTAATAATAATGTGACACCATTTTAGCTAGAACCCAAATAGGCAGCTTAGGCCTCTCGATATCTTACAAAAATTAACACATTTCCAAGACTGAACACCAGTGAAGCATTTACTACTCCCAAAAAGGTTTAGGTAATAATCGGCAGTTGTTACTTTTCTTTCGTTTGGTTACATAATTTAGCTTTTAAATCATTCATTCATTGCAACACGTCTCGTCTCCCAATACATTCGTGTATAGGTATTATAAATATAAAGTTACAAAGGCGGTTTCGCCTCGTCATAAAGGATCAGTTCCATAATTCGTTTTTTTCCAAAACAAACCGGCGCGATCAAACGCAGCGGTTGAAAGGAACGTCTGTTTGAGTGATTTATTATTCAATTAGCGATAGCATGCATACGTGGCATCTGTTTTTGGTGGATTTAACAACTTTGTAGCATTTGTCTGTGTATATTTTAGAAGTGGCTATTCGTAGATTTGTACTGTTGAAACAGTGTTAGAAGAGACCAGATTGCGAAGTATGAAAAACAATAATATTAGTTTATGTGAAATACAGAACATAAGGAGTGGCGTTTACGTAAATTTAGATCAAAAGATTTATTTGACACTTAAGAAATATGAAACATTTCAATTCTTGGAGATTGATGAGACAAAAATAAGTCACGTTGTTTCTGATATCTTCGACACATATCTTCTATCTTGCTTTGAGGCCAAGACTGTATGTGTATCGAATGTATTCATATTCATCATTGTAGACCTTCAAATATTAATAAATATAAAATCAATAAAAATACTAGAAAATCTAAAACTATTTCGCCTTGTCGTGTCTAGCAGTACTACAATCTATGCTACATTAATCAGCCTCCTAAGGTTTTATGGCTCGGAATTCTTACATTAAAATGCAAGTGGCTGCTATTTAATAAAGTACAATTATGAATCGTAAAACCGTACTCGGCGCGTTTATGACTGCTGGCTTGTTATCGCCTACATCTTGATTTATGTGACGTGAACAGGATGGGCAGAGATGTAGGTTTCGGATGGATATGCCGTATAACAGTGGGATTTGTGCACAGTTTTATTGTTGTTGGATATAAGTAGGATTTGATTAATGTGAAATATTTAGTAAAGAAAGTTGGATGGAATTTAAATTCTTTAATAACATTGTATAGTGAAGAACTTAATGATTGGTATTAGAATAATGATATAAAGATATCTTCATTTTCCCAGATTGAAATGCGACATTATTCCTAGGGTCACAATTATGGGCTTTTTATCATCGTATACGATGATTGGTTTCCAGAATATTAAAAAATTTCTCACCGAAAATTAAAAGTCAAACTAGAGAAAAGCTCCGTTATAGATTTAATTACAAATTATAATCCAAATCGAGTCTCTGTAAGCCTTTTTGAAGGCACGGGCCTCCTCTACGATTGGGAAGACTGACTCCATCCTCAATCATTCAAACGTACCGCCTAGCTGGTCGGAGGACCCGACATACTTTAAAATTACTGCAAATAAACACCATTACATTTAAAAATACACGCCATATCCACACATTCGTTCAGCCGCCGCTCCGTCGGTGTTTCGCCGGATTCCCGACAGCGTCGTGTCGCGATCGTCGAGATAAACTGCTACCGTCAGCTTTTTGCCTCCGACCGCGGCCGCGAACATCCAAGCATCACAAACTTATAACAATAAATACATGACTTTTAATTTATCGTTCTTTTTTATTGCCTTATAGCGGAAAATTGATGATTGAACATCTGTTATAGGTTTGGAATTCTGTAACTGGTTTTCAGGCATTTATATTTGTGGCTAATAGGGATGAATTATCGTCTGTCGTCAGTTGATTATTTATGAAGACGGTCTAATATTATTGATATTATTGAATTAATATAATTATATTTTTTGTAATCCCTAAAAAAATATATCCACAAATTATTGATTTTTCAAATATTAAGTGTTGATTTTATCATTTATCCGTCTTAGGCAGTAATTTAATCTTCGACATTCATAATTAAACTTTCTTTAGCACTCTCGCTATAAACTTTATGATTATAATAATTCTCCGATAGACTTCGCAAAGGTCAGTCAAAGTCTTCTCAAAAGTCATATTCTGAGTTTTTGGAGTAATAAACGTACAGATAGTCAAGTATCGTCTATGCTGGCTTACCATCAGGTGTCTTGTAGTCACTTTGTACTGTAGCAGCCCATACATCCCACTGTAGGGTATGGGCCTCCTCTATAATTGAGAGTGGTTAGGCCACTTCGTATTACCAGTAAAATCACTCAAATATGAAAACGTTTAATTGACATCAGATTCATGCAGCCATATCATATTTTATTTTATTTTATTTATTAATTTTATTTATTAGATCTAAAAAAGAATTTTCCAACATAATCTTAATTAATCAGTAACTAATACGTTCTGTCTCATAATATCAAATATTTATTGATACATTAAGTATAATCCGACTTTGAATGATTCGTAACATTAATTTTTATCTTGCGTGTATTAAAAGATTAATTTGGATAATTTCGTGATGTTATCTCTCGCATTATATTGTGATAGTTGCGATTTAATCATTTTGAATTAATTATACTCAGTTAATCTTGTGATCAATTATTCCTTATCTTGTTATTTAATCCTGAAATAACAAATAATAGGGTCTATATAATAACGTGGCTTACAATTTGAAGTATTTTTTTAATTATGTCAATTATTTTTATTATATTAAAATTCCAGATTTTTTTGCTCAAGTACTATTTGTGACGTAGTTGTCATAAAGTATGACTGCAAGGCTGAGGTGTCGGGTTCCAATCCCGGGTCGGGAAAACTGATATTAGATATTTCTATTAATTACCAGCCCGGAGTCAAAAATTTGTGCCCGATATGACGATAGGCTCGCCCCCTATCACATCATGGAACAAAACATAGGTGAAACATAGGTATCCTAGTTGCACTTCTGCCCACCCCTTTTGGGAGAAAGGCGTGAGTTTATGTATGTATGAACAACTGTTTTTTGTTCCTATGTACCTGATGCTTAAGGGTTGAGTTGTATTACAAGTATATTCTTGCAGAAAATAAGTAACTAAATTGTTAATACCTACAATACGTTTCTCCCTCCCAGGACACATAGAAATTAGTATTATATAAGTTGTTGATCACCAGCTCGGTGAGAAAGAAAAAGAAGAAAAACAAAACCGCAATTTTTGTTATACAACTAACTACTCGCCTCCTGCACTTCAAACATTAAATATTTTAATTGTGTAATTAATTTCGCAGTTCTATTGAATAATATTATATTATTATGTCCAATAAAATTAATTAAATACAATCATGATGCATTAACCAGCTAGTTATTAATTACTTCAAATATTTCAATTCAAAATTTAATTTACTAACTAATACTATACGTAATAACTTATCGTACTTAAACTATAACATAAAACGATTTTAGTTTTCATGCATAATGCAAATTTTTCTGAATGTTTTTACCATTTTATTTTCGACTCATTGTAAATTCGCATTTGTTCATCATATTCTTTTAATTTACTAGAGCATAAGTATATTACTAAAAAGAAAACACGATGCGCTAATTTAATTTACTGAGTATATATTTACCTTAATGGAAAACGATCACTAATATTAAGACGGATATTTAGGTAACAATTTCTCTTATGGCTAATGAAAAATATTTTAAAATATTTGTTATATTAAGTGCGTGGTGGCCTGTTGTAAATGGACTAGACGCGACTGCCAACATGTTCACGGTGGTCGCGGATTCGAATCCCAGGGCATACCTCTGACTTTTCGGAGTCATGTGTGTATTGAAAATC
The DNA here is from genome assembly GCA_023078785.2 of Hyles euphorbiae. NCBI lineage: Eukaryota > Metazoa > Arthropoda > Insecta > Lepidoptera > Sphingidae > Hyles > Hyles euphorbiae. The sequence goes on along the minus strand of CM041037.1, from coordinate 1,166,213 downwards.
AATAAAACGGTGAAAGAAAACATCGCCAGGAAACCTGCGTACCATAGCGATTTATAAACATTTCTATGGCATGTAAGTTCGCCAACCAGCACTAGACCAGCGTGGTGGACTATAGTCTAACCACTCTCAATCGCACTGTCGATTGTAGGGGTGGCCCGTGTCCTGCAGTGGGACGCATATGAGCTGATGCAGACAGATTTGTTATATTTAATTATATTAATAATATTTTAAATACAGTTAACACAGACAAATTAGGAGGTATAACCTAGTTTATTAATTAAAGTATAAACCGAGATAACAAATGAGAAGTCATAACGCGAACACTCACAAATCATTAGTGTTCAAACCGTATCATTTGCGCTCGACGTAATCGCTACATCTGATGTTAGAATACATTGTTAATTAGATGCAATTGTTTTTGCTACTGAAATTAAACTTCCTGTAGCTTAGTTGCAAAGCCGCAAAGATGGCAGTCTTAGGTTTGATCTTCCAGCAAGTAGACTTTTTGTGATTCGAGTCCAATCTGCACGAGGTTAACTAACTAAACTAAAGGACAAACCTCTCTCGACCATAGAAGTGGCCCCTGCTTAGCGGAGGTCTTATATGATATGGATAACCTACTATTAAACGTTGGGTAGTATAATTTAAACAACTAAGTTTACGTTAATAATCCTTTTGATCCAGTTCCTATTTATAAGCCTGTAATTTAGACGAAATAGATTGCTCTACCTGAAAAGAAATCTAGAAATTTTGGGCAAATATTGTATGAATGCATAAAATTTGAAATTTGGTCAAAATTCGCGCTTGACAGAAAAATCGAACCCACAATTTCACGGTTGATATGTTTTCAAAGCCACGAGCCAAGCATCATTATTTGTATAAAATAATAAAGCTAATCATTCTATTCTTAGTAAGTAAACAAAGTAATAAACTTCTGAGATCATTGCGAGATTTGAAACAGACACGTAAATCTAGCTTTAGTGATGAGTGCATGATTATCGACATCGATAAAATAAATCATAACGCCCATAAATAAACACTAAATTCCATTGGTAAGATACGGTATAAAACATAGTAAGTTTAAAAAATTGAGGGTCTTTGTAATATTTAATAACTTCATTACGATTATTATTCTGGTGATATTTTAACTTTTCAGTCATATTATGTTACTAATAAATACCACAAGAGTATAATTGATTACAATAAACATGTGAGTACTTATTTCTTACAATCGAGGATGTCTCAATCTGGGTATGATTGCAAAGTTCGATCAGATAAACTAGTATTCGTACCGACCGAGAAAGTAAAATGAAAAAGTTTGAAAATTTGAAACGACAATTGAAAATGCTTATGGATTTTAAATCAATGATTGAGGATTGTGAAAGCGTTGCCGACTGAAGTTGAAAATATGGATAGAATTAATAATTATTAGGCTTACAGTACTCAAATTCACAAATTGATACGCCACATCAATAACTTCGTTTTTACATCAGTATTAGTTGAAATACTTCTATATTTACATCAGGCTTCTTGGTGATACAACATATTTACAATGTGACACATTCAATTGGTTTTACGAACAAAATATCGTAAGCGTTCTACATTTTAATCTATCAATTCAAGAATTACAAAAGAATTCACTCAGTAGCACACGTCTATTAAGCTCAGTAAACTGGTTAAAAAACTTCTAATTTACAACATTCACATAACAAACGTTGATTTAACATAAATAAATATGTCAATTAAAACGTGCTGTCACATACGTTTGTTACGGCTACTGATAGTGATCGAAGTTCGTGATCCATTTTGAACTTTCTCGCAAACCTGTAAGGTTTGTTTTAGAATAAATGGTCGCTGTTGGAACGAGGCACAAACGAAACTCTTATCGCCACGGAGCCGCTAATTACAAATGAAAATCGCTCCCGACCAGCCCATGTCAGCGATAATCGCTCCACACTCGAATAATCTATGCGCTGGAGATATCTTAATTGCTCGGACGTCGACACGGGGTAAGAAATTAAATTTTTAATTAAGCCTTCCTTATCGGAGCGATAAGGTGACAAATGCACCTTGTTCCCAAGCCATCCGTCTTCGTTATCTCTCGATTGAGGACGCACTATTTTTGGGTAATTGTTTTACAATTTACAAAAATTAAGGAGTATATTTTTAATTTATTTATATGCTGCCGACTAACATTTTAGCATGGAGAAGGCTCATGACCGACATTGAAGTTTATTTTTACTTATTTACAGCATGAGCGTCGTGAATATTATCCGGTAATTACGCATGCCGGCATACCTGAGTCAATGGGCTAAAAATTATCTTGTGTTTCTATTTGTTACTCTACGTGGTCTAAATATCAGATACAGTGTACACTAAACATGTTATAAAAGAAAACTAAATATGGCCACCCACAATAATTCAGGCATTGAATATTTTCGGAATCGGATAGATGATAAAACGGACGGGAAAAGGAATTCAATTTGCTCGTCTACTATCGATGTTGTGTTAACATGTCACATCCCTATTAGCCGCCTCTTTATCTATGCTCGACGTAATCAATCTAAATCATGTGAATGGGCCGTTAAAGTCTCTTTAAGCATTAATGCAGCGATTACGCTCTTTGAAGAGTGTTACGTAAATCATTGTGAGAAATAATGGGCCCACAAAAAGAGCAATTAGTGTTGCGCCAACGTCGATAGTTTAGCGGATGTCGATAGCATACCGCGCGGCACGACGTGACTGCGCGTTGGAAATGCGGCAAAGTTCATTTGGGGGTCGCGTCGCCATTTTGAACTTTAAAATTGTGTTGTTAGAGGCGCTTGTGGTGAAGTTAACAGTTTGCCGGTTCGCTCAGACGTGAGTTCGATTAAAAAATGTGATTTGTGGCCGCCACTCGGCACGTGTTTTATTTTGTGGAGTTCGGGACGTGACGCGGGCGTCAAGAGCGGCTCGCAAAAACTGCGCGTTTCAAAACGTTGGAAATTATGCCGCGGTCGCGATGTGCAACTAATATGTAACAATGAGACGTTTTTACTAACCACACAATAGATATTTCAATAATGTAGTTTTTGTTCGACTGTTATAGTTGTGTGTAAAATGGACACTTTGGAATTTCACGGAAAGTAGGACTTCAAAAAGACCGTTTCAAGTATAAACACCTAAAACGGTAAATTTAAAAATCACAGTTTAATAATATTTGCATATTCATAAATGTATATATGTAGGTATATCTTATTTCAAGTTTGCAAAATTCTTATAGAAGTAGGTGTTAAGAAGCAAATAGTCGGACATGATAAAAATGTGCTAAATGACACTTATGATATTACATAAATTTCTTATGACCTCAATATTAACGTTCGTGTTTAGGCGTTGCAATAACCATAGCACATTTTATTATTTATGATAGAATTAGTTATTTCCAAACAGCATATTGTGGAAATCCTTGGGAAATTTACTTCTACTGCCTGATGATGATTGTATGTAATATGTCAGATGAAATACAAAATTCGGTTGCGAAAGTTCTGAAGCTTAAGCTGAATTTCTGAAAATTAAGCTATAAGCATTGAGATAATATACTAGAGGGGATACAGGAAACAAAACGTTTGTCACAAAGTGAACGATACATTCTATTCCTGTCTCTGTCACGCCTACGAAGTAACATATCTTCCATCTCGCTTTAATGTGTACCCGTGTGCAGGCACCATACGCACAGATTTTGTTCCCGACGCTCTAGTATAATACCTAAATGGCTATAAGTGATTAAGTATCAGTGTGGTAATCAGCCATTGATGAAACTAGCCCTTAATATCATACCAACTTACCCAAAATCTTGCCCTCACAGACCTTACACCAATGAAGTTTTATTTATAGTTTGTAAAAAATTGAAACGTCCCATCGATAACTGAGTTGAGCCATTCTATGCTATGTCAAACGGCCATTCAGCTCACGCACGTTTTTCGACAGCTTTTGTGTTGACACAAAAAATATAATGTCGGGTTTACGAACGAATAATGACTGGAAACGGTGCGTACTACCAATGTATCGGCGTTTTGTTGGGGAGAAATATACGGGAATTTGATGTGTGCTTTAATAAACTACAAAATACATAGTAATAAATACATAGCTTTGTAGAGTAGCTCTTATTAATTTCCATGACAGATTGAATATTTTTAATGTCGAACATTTATATACATATTTATGTGCACTGGCATAATTTTATGCGGGATTATTAATCAATTTTATTAACATACGGCGACTATAACTTACTTCTTT